>LPNX010013724.1:3841-100335 GCA_001517045.1 Pseudotsuga menziesii
GATAATTATCTAACACTATGGAATTGAAATTTACATGAATATGAAATTTATGAAATTGTAAACTATGAAATTTATCAACTATCAAATTGTAAACTATGAAATCTATCAAATTGTAAACTATGAAAATGAAAATCAAATTGCATAACTTTGAAATTTATCAAATTGTAAACTATGAAAATGAAAATCAAATTGCATAACTTTGAAATTATACCTATATCAATGGGATTTGCTTCCTCCATCATAGCTTCATTTGGAATTTCTTCTTCTCTCAAGATTGTTCTTTTTCTCCTCTTCCTTTCTTTATCTTTCTCTCTTTTCTCTTCAATTTTGTTTTGATTTCTTTCATTTCTTCTTGTTCGACGTTGGTTGCTTCCCATTGTGATTGATCAACAATCCAAATTGATACCTGCAAAACAATCTACAATGCCAAATTTGTATTACAAAACAAACATTTTTTCAAAGAAATTAGGCAATTTTGAAGGATAGAGTTAGCTTAGTATGAATTATGTTTATATAGAGTTTCATCAAAAATTCGGGTGGGAAAGATGGTTGGGTGTGTAGTTGGAGTGTCATTAATGTTTGAATTCACTCCCGGGATTTTGCTCCAAAGGAGTTTACATGACTAGGACCTCGACCGAGCTCATACCTCGGTCGAGGTCTTAACAAAACCTTGACCGAGGGTTTGTTAAACCCTCGGTCGAGGGCTTTACAAACCCTCGGTCGAGGTTTCGTTAAGACCTCGCCCGAGGTATTTAAATACCTCGGTCGAGGGATTAAGAAAATAGACTTAGCCCACATTCAAACAAATGAAAAAATTTATGTGCCTTGCAGAGGTGTACACCCTGCCATTCCTAGCACATAACTGAGTGGAGTTGATACCGATAAATTCACCAACGAATATTCTATCCATTGAGGTATCATACATGCATTTTGGCATTCATATAAAATTTATTAAATTTTAATTACTTCTAAAACTTATACTTAGAAAACCACACTGCAAATTCGAAGCAGCTCAAAGAAAAATCCACAGAGTTAAAAATACACAGCCAAAAAATTCTTAAAAATGCACACATCACATATCGACGTGTCCTTTTCAAAAGGGTATCTTTGGTTTTTCAATTTTTGAAAAAATAGAAAAAATTGCTTTACATGGACAAATATGTGTTTAAAACGATGCTGAAATCGAATGTGGTCACTTTCGAAAAATAATAAATAATTGTATAATGCGAAAAAAATTAACAAAAAATATGCACATCAGACTGCATTTTATGTAGATCGTTCTCAAATATATATTTTTTTAAAATTATTAATTTAAGATTGAATTACTCTACGTGGACACGAGCCACTTATTAGCTTCTTCAAATTTTTAAGGTCACACAGTTCATTAAATGCAAAAATTCACACATTAAATGACATCGGAATATTTTAAAAAAAATATCACTATGAATCCAACATAATATTCTACAATTTGTTTTTTAACTGCAAGTCAAAATTCACATGGCATATATGCGTTTTGAGGGCTTCTATCTAGCACATGAGTAAAAAATCAGGTTTTCATCGCCAAATTTGGCCAAAAAGTGTTACCCATCTTCATGGAATCACCCGTATACATTTGGCACATGATGGTATACTTGCTTGGATGAGCCACATTGATACTCATGCCTATTTTTGTGATGGAACATTGTTGTATCTCCCTACGTTTCATGATGATTATGTTGTATTTCATGAAGACATATATTTGTATCATGATGTATCTATGGTGTATGGGAGAATGCACAGTAGAACTTGGGATCCTGACATCTTTCCCCATGATGTATTGCTTTGTATCACTCTCTTTGATGATGTGTATTGGGGGATATTTTTCATCCCATAACTTGTATATTTGATTGTATTAGCACTACGAGTGTCCAAGAATTGGGACCCTAGAATCTCCTACCTTGATGTAAAATTTTGTGTTACTTTGCTCATTGATGGAATGCACTAGTTATGGGATCCTAGAATTCCACACTTGGTTGAAATAATTTGGAGGGAGACCTTGTGCATAATAGAAATTTCCAAGAATTGGTACATGGGAACCCCGTATTCTTGTGTATTCACATTATGTATTGATGGAGTGCGCAAGTGTTGCAACCCTAACATCCCATACTTGCTAGATTTGTTCTTGATGGAATTGTGGACTAGGAGAGTACACAAGCAGTGGGATAGAGGCATTGTTGATTATTGGTAGCTCATTGGGATCACATTTTATTTCGTTGGATTGAGGAAGCAAGCCTCTTCTTTTCTCCATGGGTCCATTTTTGTAGCACATTGGGAGAGTTTCCTTTATAGGAGACATTATTTTGGATGGACTCATATTTTTTTGGTAGGGTGCTATGATGACTCCCATGTGACTCTTATGCATTGCATAGGAGATTATATATTGCACCTTGTATTCTTGAGGATCACTTAGGATCCTTTCTATGTACTTATACTTCACTAGATGGATGGTATGACAGTGGAGCAGATGGAGTTATGCTTTGAGAGTATGATTGTTCGAGGTATATATAGTTGGGGATTTCAAACATGCAGATGGATAACACACATTCTATGTTCATTCATTTGGTGAGGATTATGGGTGATATTGTTCTCCTAATGATTGATGATGATTCTCCGTGACAGTTGGTTTGCAGGTGCATGCATTGGTGCATTACTTCCTTCAGTTGGTGTGTGTATGTATGGCCCATGGTGTAGTTGGATGCGGTGGTGGAAGGTGTTGATGATGTGATGGTATCTCCCTATTGTTTATTCATTGCTCGAGGAAAATAAAATTTGGGTGGGAGTACTGCCATGTCCCTATATTTTTCATGGTTTAAAAATTGCCTAAGTCACCTTAGAAAAATGATTAAAAATTATTAATGGTGAAAAATAAGGGGAAAGTAATTGGAGCCTAAATAATATTTCCTAAGAATTTTTTATGGGAAATGTGACCACCAAAAGTCCCAATTTGAATGTATGAAAGATACAATAATTCAAATGGGATTAAATTGGAGAATTAGCTAGTAATATTTTTAAAGCTAAAAAATTATAACTATTGGCTAAGGAAAATATTATTCTAGATTAGGGGAGAAATTAGCCAAAATAATTATTACATTCAATTGGATAAAATTGGCTAATTAATTATTGATTTATTGGGTTTATTAAGGGTGCACAAGGAAATGGTTAAGGAAGTGAGAGGGTGCATTTATGAAAGTAAAAATGGTTATAGAGAACCCTCTTGAAGTTAGTGGAGAAATAATTACCTAGAGCATGGTTTTGGGTGTTTTATAGTATATTTCCATGGTATTGAAAAAATGTGATAATGGAACATGGTTTTCATTGGCCCGTGTTATTTATTCATGGTATTGGAGACTTTTAAGTATAAAAGGAGGAAAAGGTGAATGTAAAAGGAATACATTTGGATATCATTTATTTGTATGGGAAGCTTAGTGCTACCTAGTATGTGTGATGCTCCCCTTGACAACAGTTGAGTTATGGCCCCCTTCTACATCTAAGTAACCAAGGCATTGGTGAAGTGGAGTTGGGAATTCTTCTCTTCTCATTGAGATATATTGATCCAGTACCAATGTTGGGTTTTGGTTGTACTTCATGATCAACTGCTTCGTGTGATATTATGATTTCATACTTGTGCTACCTCCATATGTAGGAGTTCTTGGGCTAGTACCACACTTTCTTATTTTTATTTTACGTAGGTGTACTTAGGTTTGAGCTTAATCATGGTTCCATGGTATTGATTAGAGGAACTTAGTACGTTATTATATTCTATATATTCTCTCTCTCTTGCTCTATATTATATGTTGTGTTATCATTGCTACTCTTAGCATAGACCTACTAATGTACATGGACCACTCTAGCCATTTTTAATAATAAGAATATCCATTTGGTTCCTCTTATGTCTCTTTATTTCATATTGTGTCCAAAAGCTAGTAAACGGATATAGAATGCATATGCTGGTGTACCCAGGTAACCTTGGAGTAGACTTTAGTAGTAGATGATTTTGAAACATAAATATTCCCAGTACATTGTGCAAAGGATTTTTGATATAGTGCATCCTTTATTTTCCATCCTTACATTGGTGTCTTCATTGTCCTTTTGATTTGGTGTGCCTAGATTCCGATTTGGGTACATCACACTGTCTTATCCCTGGTCATTAGTGTATTCCATTGATAAACGTGAGGAAGAAAACTAATAATGATCATGGGATCCATGGTACTAATTACAATATAAAAAGTGTGAACATATGATTTGGGGTTGAACACATTTAAAATCAAATGATCATGGGTCATCAATGTTTACCCACAATCATTTATGAGGATACTTACCACTAATGACTGCAAGTTCCAAGGTATTCAAGGTTCCTAAACCCACTTCCTAAATAAATATATGACATCGATAGGAAAAGGTTTGTATAGGGAGGTCCTTAATGCATCCCACATCAACCAAAAAGAAACATATATTAAAATTTTAATATGACTTGACAGAGTTGAGAAGATCGAACACTGTATTGTGACATAAGGAAGGAAGTCCTAGTAGGATAAGAATATCTAAGGAATAAATTATTAAATTTGAGAACCATATATCTACAGGCTATGATGACAGCTATTGAAAAGGAATTATGCAGTGGAATAATCAAGATGAATGTAGGCTAAGAAAATAATTCATGACACAAATTTCAGATAAATTGATAAGAATTTCTCAGATAATCACAACGTTAATCTTAATTCATTAATCAATAATACAATGATTATACAATAAATAGAATTTGAATTCTAAAGATATGAATCAAATATATGAATTCTAACCGACTGATTAGCTAACTCAGTGTGTCTAAATCACAGTTGGAGCTCACTAGTTTAACTCCGAATGTCTAAATCAGTCTACAATCAGTTAACTAGTGAGGTAGGTGGACAAAAAGCACCACACTCCTTGCATGCATGCAAAACTGGACCTAGGCTAACTGATTGTAACTGGAGGATAACTTAGCATAACTGCTTACCTACCATATCCAACTGAAGGAGGCTACTGGTGGAACTCATAGTGGTCTCCTATAATATAGGGATTTCTCCCATAGGCACATAAGCTCATGCATGCACAGTCAGTAAGTGGAATATAACCTCTAGGTGTGTCCCCCATACCCTAGAGCAGTGATGATAACTTACTAAGATATGAAATATGACCAAATAGACTATATTGGAGAAAGGAGGATTAATTAATCGTAGCTTTGGACAACTTGGGCTGTAGAAACTAGGCCAAAAGTCATGCATACAATCTAAATGAAATGAAATACTGCTTAATAAAATAAGGAAAAATGGGGAAAAAATTATGGGGAACCCCCCCCCCTCAAGTTAAGCAAGTAATAAGGAAACAAGATTCCATACTTGAGATAAAAAATTTCTCTTTGAGAAAAATCTTGTGAAAAAATTGCTGCAATCTGCAACTTTGTGGAGCAGCCATGTAGAATCATGGTTCTTCTATGCATCAACATCTTGGGACTGTGCATGTGAAATTTTTCATCTTCTTCTAATCTGATGATAGATAGGAGAAATAATATTTCCTTTGTCTCTTCTTTCTAGAGGAATAGTGACTTGATCCAATTTGTTCTTCAATGGGCTGAATTGTGGATCAGTCCTTAACTTCAAGTAGCATCTCTTAGGAAGCTTGGTGCACCTCATTGAAGGAAGTGTAACTGAATGAGAGAGTGCAACATGTCCCTTCTAATACTTAGACCCCGTACTTCTTCTATCACCTGGATCCTCATCAACATTCCGAACTGATTCAATGAGCTTTTGGGCCCATTTAGGCTTAGGACACTAATTTGGAATAGGAGCTGGATATGGATCTAGATCCTCCTGAGGTTCGATCTCAATATAAATATCATGTTGATCTTGTTCCTCATCTTTTGAATATGAAACACTAGAAAATTCATCATTAACAAAAGGGGTAGATAGAATGTTTTTACCTCCCCTTTCGAATGACAGTCTAGGTTGTACTGGATTTGAGTATGGTAGAAAGTGTGAGAATTCATATGCCTTTGAGGCATGGTGTCAAACACCCTTTGCTATAATATTCCCAGTTTATATATTTGTGATCTCCAATGAGTCAGGGCCAAATACTACTCGCCTTGGTGAGACAATATGTGTCATATGGTATACAGATAACAAATTTGCAGCTAAAGAGGGCACATAGAGCAAATTTATAAACACTCGATGGTTTAACTTGATAGAACCATTTCCTTAAGATCGAATGTGGGTATCATCACCCATGTGAATACTCGTACCATCTATAGTTTGTAATGAAGAGAATGATTCTCTGGATGCAACCATTTAATTGGAGGATCCTGAATTAATGCAAAAGGCATGTGATTTTGAACAACTAGCCTTCAATGCATGGCATCTCTCAACATGATATTCAGTCTCTTCTCCAAAGTCAGTATTCCTTGCGCCTTCAGGGAGGGAAATATTGTGCTGCTCAAGGATTTTTTCCATTTAATCAATGGTCTTCTTCATACAAGAACTTTCTGGATGAAAGTCTTCATACAGTAGGAACATAGAGCCTTCTCAAATTTATTCTTCTTCTTGGAAGTTGAGGCTCCATTAGAATATTTGTGATTCTCCTTTGGTTTCGAATCAGTATCTTTGGTCTCCTTCTTGTTTGCATACCCTCTTGATTTTGCATTACTAGAGTCCTTGACTAAGAGTGCTAGATTCTTGAAGGTTTGAAGCACTCCCATTTGAATCAATTTGTCTTGTTTCTGGATCAAAGACTCTGTAAAAGCATCTAGAGAAGGAATCTTCCAATTTGGAATGGAAACTCTTCTGGAATGGAAAGTAGAGACAAAGACTAAGAATTTCGAGCCAAGATTTCTCAAAATTGACAACACAAGGTACTCATCTTTCCTTTCTATACCACATTGCTTGCATTGTAGTACTAGAGCTTTGTATTTTGAAAAGAATTGTTGAATAGTATCAAAATTGTTGGGTTGTAGTGAAATTAGTTCATTCTCCAGAATATGGCTTCTAAGCTCATCTTGTTTTCCAAACAAAGATTCAATCTTGTCCCATGCTTCCTTTGGTGTTCTGAGTCCCTCAAGGTGAAACAAAATATGTCAGGAGATGTGAATGCACATGAAGCTGAAGGCTTCATCTAGCTGGTTCATAAACTTGGATTTCTCAACATACTGTTGGGGCTCAACTTCTCTTCCCATTGTCATCCTAAAAAGTCCCTTATTACACAAGGCCATCTGCATATCTACCCTCCAATCAATGTAATCGAAGTTTGTATGGATTCTCGATGTACGAGTAGAAGAATTCTCCATTTCATTGTATGATGATAAGTCAAATATTTCAAGAAGCTACGTAGGTACCTTCAAAATATCACTGCAAAACAAATCAATTCGCAATCATATGTCAATTCAAACACTTCCATCTCGACATGTGCACATTTTCATATTCTTCCACACCTACAGATACTTATCTAGATAGAATCTAGAGTTAGCAAGGAAATGATTACATGAATTATGTGGAAACTTAACTGCTTCTAGTGCACAATGGAGGTTTATGAGGTTTCCTGCTAGCCTGAACAAGGATTTGATACCATGTTAAATTTGAGAACCATATATCTACAGGCTATGATGAGAGCTATTGGAAAGGAATTATACGGTGGAATAATCAAGATGAACATGTACACTGAACAAAGAATTCATGACACAAATTTTAGATAAATCGAGCAAGGATTGCACAAATAATCACAACATTAATCTTCATTCATTAATCAATAATACAATGATTATACAATAAATATAATTTGAATGCTAAAGATAGGATTCAACTATATCAATTCTAACTAACTGATTAGCTTACTCAGTGTGTCTAAATTACAACTGGAGCTGACTAGTTTAACTTCGGATGTATAAATCAGTCTATAATCAATTAATTGATGAGGTAGGTGGACAAAAGGCACCACACTTTGTGCATGCATGCAAAAATGGCACTAGGATAACTGATAGTGAACTAACTGATTGTAATTGGAGGATAACTTACCATAACTGCTTACCTACCATAGCCAACTGAAGGAGGCTGCTGGTGGCACTTAGAGTGGTCTCCTATAATATAGGGATTGGTCCCACAGGCACATAAAATTATGCATGCACATGCAGTAAGTGGCATATAACCTATAGGTGTGTCCCCCATACTCTAGTACAATGATAATAAGTTACTAAGTTAGGAAATATGACCAAATATACTATATTGGACAAAGGAGGATTAATTAATCCTAACATGGATGACACTAGTTTAACTTCCTTGAACACATAACATGAGGAAAAATGAAACCCCAAAACATGAGACTCAAATTCAATGAAATCCGCCAATGCTAGATGCATTGGCAAGTGCCCCATAAGGTTAGGAAGGACAACCCATTGAGTACTATTCATGATTATGGTATAGTTTCCTAAGGAGAACGTGTATGACCTAGGTGAATTTATAACTAATAAAAACAGGTTTCATGCTCAATAGCAACAAGGATTGACTATTGTTGTTTCTCTTCATGATAAAATAAAATTGAATTCATTGTTCCCCTTTTGGAAAAGATGTTTCTGACCAAGATGATGATTTAGGTATAAATATGATTGAATGGAAATAATATTATCATGAGGCCACATATAACTCCACTTTTAATAATATGAACACAATACATGCACTCAGGGATTGTGTCTTGATGAAGTTCTTCCTCTGCCAAAACATACGTAGCCAAAGTGTACTTCTCCAAAGCTTGATACACTTATGGATTTTAGAAGATTAATTGTTCTAGGTGGGTAATGATATCATAGAGATAGGAGTAGAGTACATATACTTCATTATAGGATTATATTTCCATGTCATAAGGGTACTCCTAAGGGGATGGAGTTGATGCAGATAATCAGGCTCTGCAGATGATCTTATAGCTACCCACTATCCTCCTAGGGCCAAAATAAGTACCAAAATCATTCCCATAAATGAAGTCATGGAAATCCCCTCCCCCATGATTATGTTCACTATGACTTAGGTGGCAATCTATCTACAGCACAACACTTGGCTTCGAGGGCACATATGCAATATGTTATAATTATATGGATCCTTATGTGTTTAACTAGAGTATTAGCCTTTCCATCAACATGAAGAAGTAGTTGATAAAGTTTCAAACAGGGGAACATAAAACATTTGTATATGGTTCTATCACCTTCTTCCTAGAGAGAGTCCTTATTATCCATCTTAGAGTGATAACCCCTCTAAGAGAGACATGGATTCCACTTGGTAAAATAAAACACATTTAAAAATCATTTGAAACACACACAACATGCATAAACATTCGTATTTATCATAGGAAATAATCAAATTGATTTCAAATTCATAGACAAACATAATACTTATCTTTAGTTCCAAGCAACTGGTTTTGTAAGGACATTTTCCACCTAGCCATAGGTACCAGCTACAAATAACACCCCCAAGTTGGGTTATGAGGTCACCATGGAAAAAAAAACACTTACAAGCTTCTCTCTCTCTCTACCCAAAACCCATTTTTCCTCATGCTTAGCCAAAATTCTCACCACTAAGAAGTTACAAGAATATCACTCATCGATATCAACCATGTTACTCTTTTCTACTACCCCACATAACATAAAGGAATTTCCCTCCACTTCTCTATGGTTCCCTCATGAAATCCAAACCTTACAATTCTTACAAGTGTGTGTAAAAAGAGTCAAATCCATTGTATGTTTTTTGAGAACCTCTTGTAACATCAATCCATGGATTATCAAGCATTAAAGAGTAGAAACTACCTAATCGGAAAAGGTTCATATCTTGTCTAGCCTCTATGCTCACTTACAATCATCCTTGTTCCTCTAATGTTTGCAATTCCCCTTCACAATTCAACTTTACAGTTATCTTTATAGTCTAGTGATTGGTAATGGTAACAACAACATGAAAAACTTTACATAGTGTTAAAATGTACATGACAAAATGGGCTATAAACTACAAAGGAGATGAGAAGATGATGAAAAGGAAATTGACATTGCTTTTAACCATAGAACGAAGGACTCTTACATTAAGTTGTGATAGAAGTATGTTCATCCCATGTTTCCATGACTACATGAGGAGACTTTTCTAACCTCACACATGCATTCAATGATTGGATTTAATAAGTCAAAATAAATAATTAGCTTAGTTAACGCATATCGAAGCAAAAATGATGAGTTCTAAGGTTGTCACTTGGTAGTAGAGAATTTAATCTCCCGTAGGACCCCTTTCCTCTTCCCCTCTAGTGGAATCATAACTCTTCTAGTGCTTTTTACGGAACCATTTTGGAGTATTTTATTATTTTCAGCATAATATTTACATGGTTTTTGAGCTAGCATGACAAGCCAACTACATTGTCCTTATAGAAATATTTACATTATACATGCTTAGTGATTCACGGATCATGCCTTGGACTTGATCTCTAGAATTTGTACTAGTGCATTTACATTATTTGATTTAATGCATTCCAAGGGTCAAAACTGGGGGTACTACATGCATCTCACATTTTTTTATGGGTGAGTGCATGAAGTTGGTGGACCTTTTAGATGCAACTGGATTTTTAGAATACTAATAATGTTTATGCAATACCCTTTTCATTTCCCAACCATTTCATAAAAAAAATATAAGTTGCATTACTAAACACTAGCATTTATATGCTATAAAAAAAACAATCCATCATCTTTACATTAAGACCTTCAAAAGTTACCAACACTTGGCATACTAATTTTGAGGTCTTCTCACTTAGATAATTTAAAAAAATGTTTAAAAGTACTAATTTTGTTTTGAAAAAATAATGTTACACTAGTACTATTTGTTATCTACATGTTTGCCAATTTTTGTAAATTGATTCCATCATTTAGGCACATCAAGATTGCACTAACATGGACATATACATTACCATTTGCTGGAAAAATAAAATGTCAATATATATAAAATGTCAATGTTAGAAAAAATCAAAGTTGAATTAGTTGTGAACATTTTCAACATATAAAATTTATGTATTCTTAATTGTGATTCAATTTTCTATATTTCATATGTCAAAATACCAATGTAAGTTGGAGGATGCCTACTTTTTAGGTTTTGTTGCATCTAACATGTAAAAAGAGACCATCATTAGCTTGCACTCACCCCAATCTAAATTGAGTGTGCATCCACTCATGTATAACTGATTTAAGAGACCAATACCCATTAAATAAACAAATAACCATAAAATTTTCAAATAATAAATGTAGATGGATGACCTCTAGCATGGTAATCATCACCATTAGAACCTAATCATCATGCTCTAAGGAACTAAAAATAAGAGAACTTCAAAGCATTTGGAGATATAAATATACTTTTAAATGTACATGCCTTAAAGGCATAGACTTTTAAGTTGAAGGCATCATGGTGCCCATCATTGCACTGAGAGAAGCCAAGTACTCTCCAACCCAGTAGATGCTCTCCAACCCAATAGATGCTCTCCAACCCAGTATGAGGAAGATTGTGTAGCTTACCCAAGTTATGCTAGACACATAAATAAAAATATTAAATATTAAAAAATATAAAATATAAAAATATAAATTACATATGGCCTTAAATAAAATATTTAAAAATTAAACTAGTGTAAATCCATTTTAAATCAAGATCTATCAAGTACCCACAAAGATCCAAATGGTAAAAAAATGTGTACTTCAAAAAACTGGATCCCTCTCAATGCTTGATAAATCCTAGTTTAAAATGTGTCTATGCTAATCCTACCCACAATTACAATATCAAATAGCGATTAAAATATCAAAATAAAAACTGAATATTTATCATAATTAAAGAAATGAATTCATTCAAGTTGATTATCTTCATACCGTACATGATGAATTCATAATCCTTTAGGTATACAAAAAGTTTGTCAAAGAATTCCGTGCTCAACAAAAACCATTGATTGTAGGATTATAGTATAGAAAAAATTTATAATATCATAATAATAATTTGGTAATTATCAACATGAAGTTATATATTGAGCATCGAGAGTAAGTATTGTAGTGGTTTTCGTTGTAATATTTTATATATTAGTACATCTATATAGTTTATGGTTGGATCATGTAGATAAGGATTAAATGGTTAAGAGATAGTTATATAATGGAAGATACTTTGAAAATTTCAAAGTTTAAGTGTGAGTTATCTATGCCTAGCTACATGTTATCACTAATATGTTATCAATTTATCCATTATCAGTTATTTTTTATATTTTTTTTCTTTTTATTTCACATTATCCATGCATTACTATCATTTATTTTTTATATTTGTTTATTTCAAATTTTTAAGGACTGTCATAAAATCAATCTCAATACACTTGTCTCATCCTCATCCGTATATGAAAAAGCATAGGTTGTAATCCACCTCAAATCTCTAATAAAAATGTCTATAGATCTAACCTATTAGTTATCCATACATTATTACCAGTTATTTTTTATAATTATTAATTTTAAATTTAGAAAACTGTTATAAAAGCAATTTCAACAGTACACTTGTCTCATCTTGTCTCATCCTAGATAAAAAACATAAATCTTAATCCACCGCAAATCTCAAATAAACATAAAAAAACATAAATCTTAATCCACCGCAAATCTCAAATAAACATTTATTAATTCATCAGCCTTAACAATTCAAATTGAAAAATTATTTTCCTCCTAAAATCCTTGGTTTCTCTTAAAATCATAATCCACGACTCTAATTTAATCCTTTCTATTTCTTAACAAATTTACTTTTATTAAAAATAATTAACAACCGGCTTACGTGATCCGACATAGCTAATCGTAACCGATGCATGCTGTGGTTTGTGTGACATTGATATTCAAATTTGAAACCCTATAAGTATCGTAGGAGATATTTATTTCTACGTCTATACTCGAAAATGTGATTCAAGAAAACAAAATAGGTTTATGGCAAATAATACGAGTCAAGCCTGCCCCATCGACAATGGAAAGGATGATGATCGATACCAATCAGAAGAAATTCTCGAATACCAACCTCCGAAGAAACGAATCCGAAACGAATCAGGAAAGGACGATGATGGAAACCAAACAGAAGAAATTCTCGAATACCTACCTCCGAAGAAACGAATCCGAAACGAATGCGAAGAAATTTTGCAATACCTACCTCCCAGATTTACAGAAATTTCTGCGAGTTCAGCTGCCATTGAGCGTTTCAATCTCTTGAACGACGATTTGATAAGCGATCGAATCCTTCCGCGTCTTCATTACAGTCGTCTGCTTCCTCTCATTCGCAACGCCACGGTGCAGGAACCAATTGCTAATAGATTTCGTCAAGTGATTGATAATCCACTGACCCCACCACCATCCAATTTTGGTCTTCTGTTCCGTGTAATGGAGATTGGTCCTGTTAACGTTAATGAATTCAAGTTTCTCGACTGCGAAACCATAGACAAAAGGCTTCCACGATTACGCAATCAGGTATTGGAAAGACGTGCAAAATTAACCTTTCCTCACACTGTGCTCAATTACGAAGGCGACGATCGCTCTTTGGTAGCAGTAGGAGAGAAAGTAGTATATTGCAGCTGCTATGATCCGAGGAAACCCTTCAGTTATATCAATACTGCATATAGTACTGGTAACTGGACTTTCAGGCCATGGTATATAAGAATATGTCAAAAAATTAAAAAAGGCAAAGTGATATTAAAATCAGTTGTCGGCCATAGGTTGATAGTGCTTATAAGGTTCGAAGGTCGTAACACTATTAGCACTACTCCGCATACGTTGTGCTTGGATGTAGACACTGAAAGGTGGTCATTTCTTCCACAATGTCCATTGAATGTTAATGATCATCATACGCCGATCGTATGGCATGGAAAGCTGTTTTTATTAGATAAACGAGCCTTAAATGTTGATGCTGGCCATTTAGTTCCCATTTACTTGGACATTGACAGGAAAAAATGGGTGGAAGATGATGTCAACATTGAGTTAGCTTGGAGATTACTAGATTTGCCTAGTTCATGCATTTTTTGTTTCTATAAAAAGAGAGGCTTAATATCCTCCAGGTCAGGCACACTGTATGCACTACATGAGCAGTACAACGCTGAACTCCCCATTGTTGATGTGTACGCTATGGAGGACACCACAAGCGGTTGGGAACGGGTTGAGCTGAGGAGAAGTCTAGACGTCAGTCCTCTGCCGTCCAACGTACCTCAATATCTGGTGCATAACGAGATTGACTGCTGGGCAGTAAACGAGCATGACATATTCTTGTTTTTTCTACAATATTCTAATAGTTATGGCAACTGCATCAGCTGGGCAAGGTATACTTGGTGGATTCTCAACAAGGACGACGGAGTTAAAAGTTATAACTCTGAAGAGCTGAATCTGTCTAGTTATAATGCTCGTAAGCTATCAGTTGTTGAAAGGTGAAAATTATCATCAATATTATGGAGTATTTTGGAGTTTTGTGAGATTAATTTGATCAATGACACTGCACTCATTTTAAAATGGATCTTTTAAAGATGTCCAAAATTCTTTTAATGACAATTATTATAATTATGTTATGAGTCATGACTAAATAATATACAAATTTGTGGAGTGGAGGAAAAATCCATTTTTGCTACCTTTGGCATGCTCAATCCTTCAAATGCTCATAGGATTACGTTTGATTTATATTGAGAAGAATCACATCTTCCTTCTCTGGTTTCCTTTCATGTTTTTGTTGTTGTGAAAAACTAAGTAACCATTGGTGAATCGTTATTGAAGCCAAACTTCTGTATGTTTGGTCTAATATTTTGTTTAAAGTAGCGTTTGAGTTAAATCCATCATTTACACTTTTAAATGATTATTAATGTCACTTTTCATTGTTGCTAATTTTTTTAAATGCTTTTATCAAAAGGACTGAGTACAAGTTGCTCACTGTGTATTAAAGTTGTAGATGCTTAATTAGCTTAGAACATTTTATTTGGTCATAGGTATATGTGTGCCATGAAATTTTCCTTCTCTGGTTTTCTTTCATGTTTTTGTCATTGTAAAAAACTAAGTAACTATTGGTGTATCATTAATGAAGGAACTTATGTATGTTTTGTCTACTATTTTGTTTAAATGAGGGTTTGAGTAGAATTCACCATTTACATTTTTACATGATTATGGATGTCACTTTTCATTATTGCTAAATTTTTTAAATGTTTTTATCAAAATGATTGAGAACGAGTTTCTCACTTTATATTAAAGTTGTAAATGCTTAATTAGTTTACAACATTTTACTTGGTCATAATTATATATGTGCTACAATGAATATTGGTGGGCAGTCGCATAAAGAAGATACTCAAAACTGTTACAATTGGAGCGTGCCAACGCTAAAAACCAGAAGTGTAAACGCTTTGATATTGTAAATCCTAAGCAAGCATGTAGGAGTCCATTTAGGCGTTAAAGCAAGCACAAGCTTTCAACGTGCATGCACTAATAGTTCCTACATGTAGTTTGTATAATAAAAATTGGGTCAAGCCCTATTTCCACCCCATTCTACCTGATTTTACCAGTTTGCAAACATCCAAAAACATCATACGAACACATGCAGGTCAACTCCACCACCAATGCCTTCAATTCATCATCCAGATAGGATTTCATCCCCGATTTTTAATTTTTTGCTTTTTCAATGATTTAAAAGTTAAAACAAATTACATTCTCAAAATTCAACCAAAATTAAAATAACTTCATGTTTTTAACAGTTCACCTCTTCTCCATCATAATGGTCGGAAACCAAGACCCAAAGACTCAAACAAACAAGCCTTAGGATAACTCAAACAAACAAATCTCCGAACCTAATCCTAAAGTAAACATTAACCTTGAGGATAACCTAACCACAAAATCCCACATTAACCAACATTTACACTAGTTAAGAATATGGTTTAAAATCTTATAGGGAGCCATTGAGACTCTCTTCAGCCACATCCCTTGACAACATCATTTCCTCATTTGATAATTCCCATGGTCAATTACTGAACATAATCGATTATAGGGCTAGAATGCGAGCATATTATTCCAATGGTATTAGTACATACCAAATCAAAGAGTTGAACATCTCAAAACATACTCTAGTTAGTTTTTCCAATAACCCTAGGAGCAATCCACCCCCTGATCCATGCAAAAGGCTCCTTTGCATGGATTGGTGCACATATGAGCCATGGAGACAAAACTAGATGATTCGATGGTTTATTGTTTTCAACAAACCTCTTTGTAATAATATTAGGGAGTTTGCACTCTATTTTCTTTGAAAACTAGATGTGGAATTCATGTTGGGTCTACATGTCAAGTACTTTGACACTAGTGAGTTCTAGGGGGGCGGTCTTGGATCTTCCCAAGATCAACCCATTGCTAGGCATAACGCAACGAGAGGGACAATTAACAACTCATTACAATTTGACATGGAATGTCATAGCATATTTTAGACATGTCTCTTTGCCATTTCAAAAAGAGAGGAATGCCAATTGGGATTTACAATGAACATCACATCACAGTTTGCCATGGCATGATAGAAAATAATATCATAAAAAGCAAGGCTCCAATGTGTTGTTATAACTGATGTCGTAGATCAACTATAAAAAGGAAAAATATGTTTGATGCGAATCAAGGTACAAATTGAACAATAATAATCCCGTGAATGATTCAACAGAAAAAGATGGTGTTGTAAACATTTTAGGACAACATAAGGAGTTCAGGTACATGGACATTGTATCCTCATCCTTTGAAATGGAATTGATGCTTCTTTTCTAGATTGTAAAGTTGTTTATGAATCCTTTACTTTGAGAAATTGTTGCTTATGACTTGTAGATAGATGTGCATAGTTGATTGGAGCAAATGAACAAGAAACACATAATGATTAGATCAAACAATCTGACAAAAGACATTTCAAATGTGAATATAACAATCACGATCTTTAATAAGATTAGCATCTTAATGTGAAGAAATTGCAGTTTTTCTTTTATACTTGAAGAGAAAGAAATCCTATTAGAATTGAAATCAAACATCAAAATATGAAATGCAATATGAAATGATTTAACATAGTCTATTCTTGGAATTAAATAATCGGATTTTACAAAAGAAATGAGTAATTACTCTCATAATGAAAAAATGAGTTAACATAAACCAAATAGAAGAGACATATTTATGCAAATACAAGCTCAATTTAGGCATGTTACTGAATTCAAATTATGAAACATGCTCCCATAAACTGAAAAAAATAAAAATAAAAAAAATAAAAAAAATTACTACAAGTGAACTGGAATAAATGTATGCATCTACGAAAAAAAGTACCATGAACTAAATAAAGATTTTTCTTTAGAGTTCAAAAAATAAATTAAATTTTGCAAATGTTATCTACTTTTTCAGAAATCCTACTTATTCAAAATGTGTTGTAGGAGTGAACCTTTAGTATCAAGGTTTTGCAACCTCTTCATATAAATAGTGCCCAGGACATTATTGTCTTCATTATATTCACTAAGATAGATCTTAATTCTTTGCACGAGTATTACCTATCATTAGAGGAAATTTGGGGTCTAAAATGGGCCTTATAAGAAAATGTGCCAAAATAAGTTTTTGTGAGTTGGAATTCAAGAACCAATAGAATTTCAATAAAATAAGTCAACCATAATGGTTGAATTGACATATTTGTCATTAAAAAAAACTACTTTTTTTGTTCGTATTTTCGACATATCTCATTGTGTTTTTACTCAAAATTCGATTGGGAGAGCTCGTTGGATGCGTAATTTGATTCTACATCCAACGAGTACCCACACTGCATACTTTTGATGGACCCCGCTACTCCAAAAACAAGAAATACTTGAAAAAACATGATGATGACATCATCATCACGTTTTTTTTCAGGTATTTCTTGTTTTTGGGGTAGTGGGGTCCGTCAAAAGTATGCAGTGTTTGTACTCGTTGGATGCGGAATCAAATTACGCATCCAACGAGCTCTCCCGGTCGAAATTTGAGTAAAAACACAAGGAGATATGTCGAAAATACGAATACAAAAAGTAGTTTTTTTCTTTCTTCCTCCAAAATTAATCAATATTATTTTATTATTTTAACTATTATTTTATTATTTTCCTTAGGAGGCCCATTTTATACCCCAAAATTTCTCTAATGTCATTTTGGAAAAATGATTGTATGAGTTTTCTATTCTTGGAAAATGATGATCAATTAAAGAATTGAACATAACATTACACAAACTTCTAGATGGGAATTATAGATCACCATGCCAAGATCAAAATTATAAATAAATCAAAATTTAATCTCTTAGACTCAGATAAAAAAAATGCATATTTCCCTTGATGTCAATGTACTATTTTTCAATGTCATTGGCAAATAGAAATAATTCCTTGCTAAATTGGATAGGTATTCTGCAAAAAAGTGTGATAATTCTATAAGAAAATAGCAATGCAATAGGTGCATATTATGAAGTACCTGAAAGGGGTCCATTCTTCATTAGAATGGACCCCATTCTTCAATATAAACAATTGGAAAATATGTTGAGCGATAACAAAAATTAACATGCTACAAAAATGCATACTGAAATAGTTAGATCACAAATAAAAAGGTTTGGACAAAAGATAAATATATCATTTCCCATCCCAACAAACAAAATGTGTTTTTGGGAAAAAAACTGTTTATTTTAAGCATTAAACAAACATGAAATCAAAGACCAATATCATTGCCATGTTTAGAATTGCATGCCATTCCAATTCCATATACTCTTCTTAGATACGTCTCCAAACATCTTCTTAGATCTTACAAGCTTCCAGTACTTAACCTTAAAAAAATATAGGGTTCTAAGGGGTCGACTAGGGTTTAAAGGGAAATGACTACATGCCTAGGAGAACAAATATAAATCGATATAAGCTACAAATTCATGTGATAATTCTCGAAGACTTAGATTATATAGAGAAACATTGGTGAAAGTTTGAGGTATATATTAAATTTGGGAGACATTTGTACTTAATGTCATTGAATATTGCACAATCTCTCTTAAAGCTGGAATCCAATATTACAATCCTTAGAAGTTTCTCTGCATATTAAATTTCTTATAGAGTTACTTAATAATGCTCCATAGATCCCAAGTGATGGAAACAAAATGAGAATTCATTGGTGTACAAACGTATGGTATTTGCATTGGTTAGGGTATTAATTGAAAGCATTGAGAGTATGTAAGAGGAATGAACACGGGATGATCATCAGAGATATCGTAGGTAAGTAGTGACTGAAAAGCCCCTCTTTCTTTTACCACCGTCTCTTTCATTTACGCACCTTCGTAAATGCGTTCAATTAATACCCACATTCAACACTTTTCAATTCCATTTATACAACATTTAAGATGAACCCTTGAATGCTTATTTCTCTGTTCCATGGGTTACTCGGGGTCTGTTATCAATTCCCAATAAACTTCAAAGTACTTGTAGTTAACCCATGCATAAGATATAATCCTTTATGTGTATGAGAGTTTCTCTTATCTACCCTCCATAAATTGCAGTCGGGGTTTTTTATTGATAGCTTGGCTTTGTCAGCTTTTATTACACCTTGTCATTTTTTACCTATATTATCTATTAAGGGATAGTAAATTATGGCATATTACCACCCATGCATATCATGTTTTACATCAATTATTCAAATTCAAACTTTCTCTTTAACTCCAAGAATTTATTACAATTTCTTATACATAGGAAAAATAAAAATAAAGAATTGTTCCACATGAATCCATGCAGATGGATGCGTGTATCTTTTTTCCATGTTTTTGAGTTGTTCCTATTTTAATTGTTGGAGAAAACTTTATTGGAAACAATAATTATGAACGAATTGTACAATTAAACTCTCAAATTGAAACTAGTTTACATATAGCTTACAGTAGGATGGGTTTAGACAAGTACAAAAATAGGTACGACAAGCAAGATTGACCTCAAAAATTTAACCAGGACAGTAAAAGGGAGGGCACCTCATAACATTTCTATTTAAACAAGGGTATCCTCAAAACACAATGCAAATAGAAGTGGAAGCCAAAAAATCCCTCAAACAATGCAATGGTGGTCACCTTCAGGTAATAAAAGACCTCAAGTCAATGACAACATCCCTAGAGTCCTTTCTAGAAGGTCTTGGTGGTCACTTACAGACCATATTAGAACTTAGACATGTTAATATTCCATATGCTTTTCTAGATAACCTTATTATTCAATTCAATTTCACAACAATAACATATGCAAGATCACTGAAAGAAACACACTGACAAGATAGGCACAGATTTATCCTGGGAAACCCTCAAGGGAAATAAAACCCAACAAAAATTCTTCTATATAGATGTATCAAAAGTACAAAGATAAATCCCCAAACATGTGCTCCTTCTTCTCTTAGATCTCTCTCTCTCTCTCTCTCTCTCTCTCTCTCTCTCTCTCCTATGTGTTATACACAAGTGAGTGTGTGTGTTCAAATGAGGAACACACCTCCTATATTTATACTCTTTCTTCCACTTGACCTTTTCCCTAACAAGTCGCCCCCAACAAACTTACTGTGCCAACTTCAAATAAGATGACACAAAAAATATTGTATTATATTCAGGAGGCTTCTATTGACCCAACTTACAACGAAGGTTCATGATTCTATTATGACCAAATACAATAGTAACATCCCAACAGAGGAATAAAACATCCCTGATAGGTTACATCAGTAAAATACATTTAGAATGTTCTTCAAAGTTACAATAATTCAACACTCCCCCTTAACGAGAAGAGTATTCTACTGACAACAACAACATCAACAGTAGGAACAAGGAGAGAGAGCATATGCAACATCATCAAAGTGATATATCTATACATCTTTGGAAGTTTTCAATCATCATCGGCAACTAGAGCAATTACTGGAACATCTTCAGCATTGGAACATCATATTTTATAACACTGAGCCTTCATCTTTGATCTGCATCTTCTACAACACTTGATCACTCGATCCTTTGTAGAAACACTTGATTAGTCTTCATCTTTGATCTTCATCTTATGCAACACTTGATCACTCGATCCTTTCCAACACTCGATTGCTTGATCCTTTGCAGCACTCGATCCCTCAATACTTTGAAACAATACTTGATCTCTTGATCAACATCATCATCTGTATCCATACTTGATCTTTCGATCAACATCATCATAGAAAACAACATAACATGTAGCACACATGATCCAATTATGGGTTGATCAATCCCTATCACTTTTGGACATAGGTCCAAGGACATTGCAATCCTGAGCCAGTTACGGTATGGTCAATCCCTATCACTTTAGGACATAAGTCCAAGGGCGATGCAATCCTACCACCTTCTTGGAGACATAAATCTACAGATTCAATTACGGGATGATCGGTCGCTATCACTTTAGGACATAAGTCCAAGATGATGCAATCCTACCACCTTCTTGGAGACAAAACTCTACATATTCAATTACGGGATGATTGGTCCCTATCACTTTAGGAAATAAGTCTAAGGACGATGCAATCCTATCACTTTCTCGGAGACAAAATTCTATGGATTCAATTACGATATGATCGGTCCCTATCACTTTAGGACATAAGTCTAAGGACGATGCAATCCTATCACTTTCTCGGAGACAAAAGTCTACAGATTCAATTATGGGATGATCATTCCACAACAGGATTTGAACCTGAAATCCGACGACATCTGACATATTGTACAGATGTGTCGGACAGTAAGGATGAAAAGTACTGATTCTTTTAAATCATTTTAGTGTCGTCGAATTTCTGACACTAGGGCGTATGATTTTCGACACTAGGGCATAGGGTTTCCGACACTAGGGCTATTTCGACACTATGGCATAGGATTTTCGACACTAGGGCTATTCCCACACTATGGCATAGGATTTTCGACACTAGGGCTATTTCGACACTATGGCGTAGGATTTTTGACACTAGGGCTATGTCATCGAATTTCCGACACTATGGAAAAACAAAAAAAAATATAAAACAAAATATAAAACCACAACCATCCGGACACAATATTTCTTCGTGAAAGAAAGAACCCAATCAATAATTTCACAGTGGAGCCGACACAATATACCTCCACATCCGGAAGTCACACAGAGGAGGTTTTGCTAAGGTCACGCAGAGGAGGTCATCGGAGGTCAAGTGTGTTTGCGTAGAGGAGGGTTTGCAGTGGTCAGGGTTTGCAGAGGAAGAGGAGGGTTTGGTTTGAAACAATCATTCAGGTCCCTCTACAATGAACTTCCTCATCTCAATTGGTTTGAAACAATCATTCGGGTCCCTCTACAATCAACCATTTTAGTAGTGGATCTGCAAGATATTTTAGTGGGTTTTTACTTATCAGGATAGTCCTTTCAGACCTGTTATGGATGGATTTCAAGTGGGATGCTATCAGAATGGCGGACATGGGACCTGCTCTGCAAAAACTGAGAGTTTGATGGATTTTGCATGGTTTAATCACGAGTTCACTATTCCTATTAGCTTCCCATAGAACCAAATTTTACAGGATATAATAGCAACAGCTCTCATAGTTTTAGTAGCTCTTGCTTTCCTCCTCTTTTGGGACGAGATGGCTGAGTGAGATGTATTTGATCAGGTATTTTGCTGTAATCGTTTCTCTTTTCTCACCAAATCAATGTCTTGTTTTTTTTCATTTTATTGTTCCTTTGTGTCTATGGAAAATGAACTTGTGACCCCTTGCTGAGACGTGACTTTCGAAGAACTGAGTAGACTGTGTTGAGTGACTTTCAAAGAACTCGACAATTCACTAAATTACTCCTTGTTTGCATATTGTACAGGATTTTACTTGGAAAATAAATTGGCTGATAGACTCACTCAGGGTTTCCAAAATGAGGAACTAGCATTACAACAACGTGCCTGGTAAGAAACCCGCCCTCATTTCCAAACTGCATTTCTAGTTTCCTTTCATTTACACTTTGGTGGAAACAATAGTTTTTGTCTCCTCTGAGATTGAATCGACTTATGATTCCTTTTTTTTACATTAACTCACCAATAAGGGAACATGGCCTCTCCAACCCTTGTTGAATAAACACTTTAGGAATTCCAATTTTATTTATAGAATAACCAGCTGAGATGTCGTGGAGGAAAGTATCCATATCATATGGGCTTGGAACCCCCATTTTGATTCCAAAAACATTTTTTGTGAGACCAAATCCCATGATTTGGGTATTTTTATGGAAACGTAGATTCCCTTGGGTTGTTTTTCTTTCCATGTCTATGGGTTTGATTTCATTTCTGGTAGCTTTTGAAATGTTGAAAGGAACTTAGAGAAGGAAGAGTTGTAGGTGGCTATCTACTAATTGTTTGACAAAAGTCCTCAACCAAGTACTTTTCCACTAAGTGTTTGACAAAATGCCTAAACCAAAATTTCTATATCTCCCTAATTCGGATTTTGAGGTTGGAAAAAATATACAGGGTTCGACTCAGCTAGCAAAGTGTGTTAATTAGGCCCCTTCCAAGTTGATTTTTTTTTACTTTGAAAGAGACCTATTTGATCTGGAGAAATGAATATTAGTACTATACATTTTCTTTAGGTTTTCACCCATAAATTTTAAATAATGACCTTAGATTTTGATTTCATCTCCCTCAGAAAAACCTTTATTGTTTACCTTCTGGAGGCCAAATCTCACTCAATTTTAGCTTGATTTTCACCAAACAAAAGGCAATGCGTTAATTATACTTGTAATTTATTTATAATGAACTTAGGAAATTTTAGTTTTAGATCATTTGTGAAAGTTAGATTAGACAAAACAAGTTTCATGCCAAGAGGCATTTTGCCCATTTTAAACCTAGTTTGAGACCAGTTTTTATAAATGATTGGGGGTACACTCGTAAGAACAACTTTCCCTCTAAGGAATAGATGAATGTCCCTATGCAAGTGCCATGACTTGAACCACCTTGGAAGCCATTGATAGTAGTTTTGTGGCCTTTCATCTCCATAGTTTGTACCATCCAACTGATGATTATCCATCACAAGTGCCATGGAGGGAACATATCCCAAATCAAATGATGACATGGAACTCTAAAGTTTATCTTCAAAGGATTTTGTCAAATCCATTTCTTTCTCTTGACTTGTAAATTTTTGAGCAAAATAATATTAATTTTTTCATATAGGGTAAAATGGCATCACTGGCACACTGGTAGGGGGGATTGGAAAGGAGAAAAGGAGTGCTATCAATTTAGTATTTTAATGAGTTTATAATATAACTTGGAACTTTGGTTTCATTTCATACATGAAGTAGAGTTCTATTGTGTTGATTTTTTAGCACATAACTAAGACAACCCATATTATTTAGAGGGGGTCCACTCCAGAGCTAAGGAAATATTCATTTCTATTTGTATTTTATCTAATTTTTGTTTGTATTTATTTCTATAACTTCCATCTTCCTGACATAGAGTAGATTTATTGTTATGATGTTATTTGTGTTCATATTTTCTTTTGAAGCCTTTTGCAGTCACTATTCATATTTGTATTAGTATCAAGTGCAAACTGTAGAAACTATATGTGATGAGAAGTGATAATAATTGCAGTCAAGAGCATGGTAATATTGTGGGATACATTCAATTTTGTGTTTGCAATACCTTAGATAGCCAAAGTCTAATTGGAATATCACAACCATTCATATATTTCAAGTTGCATAATTCGTGGTTAGTGAATTAATTGGGTTTGTATAATAGGCATTAGTTTAGAAATCAGTTAATTCAAGAATTATGTTTTGTACATATAGTACCGGTAACTTGTAATTTTCTCAAGACCCTAGGTTGACAAAGTAAATGGACCAGTAGTTGGCCCACCCTCTAGTATATTAGGAAGACATACAAAAAAAACACCAAAATTTATTCTTGTGGATCAAGAATAATGACGAATAGACAAGTGGAATTAGATGCCCCGCTTTATGGCACTATTCTACTACATAACCATAATCTAAAGTAAGTTATGACTATTGATGTTTCCTTCCTTATCAACAACCTATTGTGAAAAAATAAGGCTAAGGAAGGATCATTATTATTCAGAACCTTTCCAAGTTTTTTGTGAAACTTAACGCTCTAGAAGATGACAAAATTTTTCACGTTCAAATTTCCAACAATGGCATGGCTTATTGAATAGAGAATAATGTGGTTTAGTTGGAAAAGGGGACCCTTGTTAAAAATGGGAACCTCACCAAGAGGTATTGACTTCCTAGCTATTTTATTCATGACCATTTTCATTAAGGTCTCTTGTAGTCTTTACACCTTCAAACAAGGCATCAAAGGAATGGCCAACACTCAACATAGTTTTGATGCATGTAAGCTATGCAAGTATAATCCATCATTATAGTAATTGAGGGGGTATTAAGTATAATCCATCATTAAGTAGGAATGGCCAGTGCTCAACATAGTTTGATGCATGTAAGCTATGCAAGTTTAATCCATCATTACATAGTGCATGAGGGAGTATTACGTATCAACACTCCCATGTGCCCAGTGTTCCTTCACTCTTGTGAGAATGGCTTTAATCATGTTGTTTCATACGACACATTTAATTAATCTATCTTGTGAAGGTGGGATAATACCTTTTCATGGTACGATGTTTGGACATTTGGGTCTTAGTGTCGGTTTGATTCAATCTATATGGGATCTTTGTGGTTTGTCAACTCCACTTTGATTGTGTATTCGTTGGGAAAATCCAGATTATCATTTGAAAAAGTAACCTCCTCCACGTTAGATGGTATGTTCCTTGAATTTCAAGTTTTTTTTGTTTTTTTTAATTTTTTAATTTTTTTAATTTTTTTATTTTTATGTCGTGGGCATTTGTGTCCCATGTGAATTTGGTCTTTTTCGTATTTTTGGAAATATTATTTTGGGGCATGAGCATGTTATCTATGAAGCCATATAGGCCTATTTTTCAAAGTTTCTCAAGTGACCCTTATTTGTATTTTTTGAAATATATTTTTGGGGCATGAGCATGTTATCTATGAATCCACATAGCCCTATTTTTCAAAGTTTCTCAAGTGACCCTTCGATTTATTTTGTTTTGGTAGCACTTGTTGAGGGGAGCTAAGTTGAAGTAGGTGCAGATCCAATTGAGGGGAGCTGAGTTCAAGTAGGTGCAAAGCCAATTGAACAAGAGAACAAGAGGATATTGAATTTATTCATACAAGTAGATAATCTCAATTTCCTTATTTGCAGAACAAGTGCAATGAGATGAAAACAAGGATAATCTCGATTTCTGTATTGTGTTTTGTTATGACTAGTATATATTTTAGATAGCGTACGAACTAAAGGTTACTATTCAAGGATTAATTAATTAGGTTTCTATGCGAGTATTTTGCATTAAAAGTTACTAATTTTTACTGTGTTTTGTTCTGATTGGTATATTTTAGAATAAGTTCAGACACTTGGCCAGTAGACTAGAAACAAAGAGATTTTGTTTCAGGAGTTTGTCATTTCTAGAGTCTTGAAAATACACCATAGAATGTTACAATACTGGGTAGTAATTTACTATATCGACGGCATGAGCCAATGTCCCCTGGTATGCTTGTTGCTTGAGTGAAAGTTATGTCACTGTTTCCACTGTGGCGATTGTTTTTAAATAGTGCAGTACTAATTTTTGTTGATTATATGAAGTATTTGAATACTTTGCAATTTTATTGTAGAAAGTATGAATAGGGTAGAAGATTTCACCATTGTGTGTGTATGTCATGTTCACAACGATACACAATATTTATATATTTTATTGTTGAAATCCTGATTAGACTCGAAAATGTCACCATTCGGTGTACCTGTCAAGGTACATACATATGCAGTGGATGACTGTGTATAGTTTACTAGGATATATTTTTGTTAACCATATCATATATAAAAAAACGTAGTGTTGCAGTTAGTGTATAGTTCATTAGATAAGAACAATATGCAATAGCATGCTGGTATATTGAACTTGCCCTGTAGGGGATATTTTTAACTCGTAGGATGTTAAAAGTAATATGGTACATACTGACCCCGCATAAATACTTGATATATGCAAAATGATTATCCAAAATATTTTTGCAGTGATAAAAGTATTCTAGTAGGAAAGTAGATTATTAGGAAGTAGATGACAATGTGTATAGTTTACGAGGATATATTTTTGTTAACCATAGCATATACAAAAAAAACACAGTGTTGCAGTTGTTGCAATTTGAATGCCAATATTTTGTACCTACTGGTATGTTTTGAAATATCTTAAACCTTGTATTTTGTAGTTTGCAGTAGGAGTTTGGGGTAGGTATTTTATTCATTTTTGTCAAGGCATGAAGCTTTTGGTTGATTAAGGATTTTAATTATTCAAAACAAGTTCATTTCTTAAAGTGACATTTGATTCCCCACCAAAGATATATCTTTTAATAATGTTGGCTTTATCCATCTCATACCTAGTGTTTCCCTGCTCTTGGGAGCTTTGGAGTGGGTATGAAACGTTCCTAAATGTATAGGTACAGCGGTGGGTACATGGAAATGTTTAGGGAGATTTTGCGGCAGGTTTGACCTGTTTCGAGTTGGCTTCTCGTGGTTTAGGTAGCTCTTTCAGTCATCCAGCATGTCATCTCTTTATATAGTTTCCCTGTCAGTGCAATGATTCTTCCCAATGTTTGACAGTTTCTTTATGATTGCCATTACATGAGTTTGATCAAACAAGCCACTGCAGACCGTAGGCTTAATAATCTATGTGATGATTGATTTTTGTCATTTAGCTTTCCAACTATAGAGACTAATCTTTGCTGTCAACTATAGAGTTTAACTTATTTATATATGCTGGTTTGATGGGATAAATGGGATATATGGATGAGCAACCTATGAAGGAGGGGGAGGAATACCTGGGGTATTTGCTGGAAAGAAAAAATGAGTAGAGTGGGCTAATTGCTGGGTACACAACCTCCATTTGAGATGTCCCCACCCACTTTATAAGAAATAAATTTCTAGGGGTATGATTCAAATGCACAGAACTTTGAAGCATGAAGTGAGTTGTTTTTTGGAGTGCTTTATCTTGAGGTCTCCAGGTACCTTGTCCCACATAGAACTTGGTTTGACAGATTCCTGTTGTCAAACTAAGTAGTGGACTAATCGTTGGGTACTGAACCTCCATTTGAGATGTCCCCACCCACTTTATAATAAATAAATTTCTAGGGGTATGATTCAAATGCACAAAACTTTGAAGCATAGAGCGAATTGTTTTTGGGAGTGCTTTATATTTTTGAAGTCTTGAGGTCCCTGAGTCCACATCAAACTTGGCCGGAACGGTCCATGTCGTCAAACTAAGGGGCTGATCTGGGAAACCTTATAAGAAGAATGTGAAATTTTAGTTTTGCATTAATTGCCCAGGCGCACAAAATTTCAACACCATATTCTTTTGTAAGGTTTGAAGTTACTAGAGATAAAAACTTAAAATTCAATCTATCAAAGTTGATAGGAATATACATTGATGAGATTATATTGTTCACACTCTTTTCCCAATATCATAGCATTTAAGTAAATAGAACTATGTTGGAACACGGTGTAACAAAACTAGCAAATAAAGAAAGAGAACATTGTCAACTATATGTTCGAAAACATTGAATTTATTCCACATCAATTACTAAGATATTGTGCTCAATAAACTATTCATTATAGTAGGCAAGGAAGAAAACGCATTGTTTCAACAGCAGCGTGGTCACAATGGTTAAGCATTTGAGTGTTTTATTTACCGTGAAATAAGTTCATTGCCATGATAGTGCTCCACATTCTGCATTTAGACATATGCTGCTCTTAAATCATTTTCCATGTCCATTTATATACAACTTTTGTTTCAACTTATGACTTATGGCAAATGCATTTCTAGTCTACATCTTCATGACTATAGGTTATTCTCAAATGATGTCAAAAGGTTGGATTGAAATTCCAAAAATGACATAAAAATCATCGATCAATGTTTCCTCTTCATGACTATAGGTTAGATAATATAGTAGCTCATATGTATTTTCTCTTCATTTAGGGTTATGCAATTTTGTAATGTTTATGACAAAATTACTATTGAATGTCACCACATTGAAATATGATAGTTACAAGTTGAGAACCAATGTAATATGAAATAATCAGTAGTAATAATTGATGTTATCAAGTGGAGCATAGAATATACACTCACACTATTACAAACAATGGACTTTTACATTCATACTTATTTTATCAGCATTCTACAACAATATGTTTGTGAAGTATTTGATAAAAA
This sequence comes from Pseudotsuga menziesii, assembly GCA_001517045.1. Taxonomy (NCBI): domain Eukaryota; kingdom Viridiplantae; phylum Streptophyta; class Pinopsida; order Pinales; family Pinaceae; genus Pseudotsuga; species Pseudotsuga menziesii. Next base: position 33,169 of record LPNX010013724.1, read on the forward strand.
ACCCTGACCCAATCATAGTAAGGCCTTGTTAAAACCTTAATTCGAATTAGGAACACACACTATAGCATTATGATAGTCATTGACAGAATAGGTGAACATGTTTTAACTATGAATACAATTTTTATTATTATTAATATACAGTATCCTATCGGTTATCCGATGTTCAATGCCTAGCAGCTGTTGTCAGATTTCATGTCAATCTGATGAAGTTTCTATGGCTCCAATGGTAGATTGTCGTAGGAAATCTGACGGCATTGCCATAGGAAATTCGACGGCCTTGCCGTAGGAAATCCGAGGGCCTTGCCATAGGAAATGCGACGACATTGCCGTAGGAAATTTGATGGCCTTGCCGTAGAAAATCCGACAGTTGTGCCATAGGAAATTTGATGGTCTTGGATTGGCATCAAATATCCGACATTACGCCACCGACGAAAAAAAAAATTGAGGTTGTCGAATACCTGACAGGTTATTGTTGAATTTTAGACATGGCAGCCGTCGAATTTTGGGCTCAAATTATGTTGTGTTCCCTATCACTTTAGGACATAAGTCCAATGACAATGCAATCCTCTCACAACAAGGAGACATGTTTGCGGATCACTTTAGGACTAATGTACAGGGATGATACAATCCCACTGCAACATCACCGACCTAGTCCCACTTTCGAGGAGGGTCCACATCATCGACCTTCTCCCCATTTTTTGAGGAGGGTCCATATCATCAACCTTCTCCCCCTTTTTGAGTAGGGTCCATATCATCAACCCACTCCCCCTTTCCGAGGAGGGTCCATATCATCATAATTCCTCCTTGTGAGGAAATTCTATAACATCATCATCACTGTTCCTCCTTATGAGGAAAGTCTACATCATCATCATCAATGTTCCTCCTTACGAGGAAAGTCTTTTTTGGACTACACCAAGCTTGTCATGGAAGTATTCAAACTTTACTTAAGACAAAGGCTTGATCAACACATCAGTAACTTGCTCATTAGTACTCACATACTGGAGCTTTATATCTCCCTTATGTACCATTTATTGTATATAGAAATATCATATTTATATGTGCTTCGACTTATCATGGAACACTGGGTTCTCCATCATCTTTATACAACTCTAGTTGTCACATAGAATCACCATGGTATCCATATTGATATCAAATAGACATGACATCAAATTTTGAAGCCATTTGGATTCACAACTAGAAGAACACACTGATATATACTCTGCTTCAGCTGCGTTGAGAGCAACAATGGACTACTTCCTGCTAAACCATGAGATCATGGTGGATCCCAGATAATAACATCCACCTAAGGTGCTCTTCCTATTTGAGGTAGTTCCAACCAAATCTGCATATGTATAACCATATAATCTGTAGTCATGATCTCCACCATAGTATAGTCCAAAGTCTATCGTACCTTTCAGGTACCTCATCACATGCTTTGCAGCTATCAGGTGAACACGTCTAGGTTTAACTAGCTACCGACTCGGGGTGTTCACAACAAAACATATATCTGGACTGGTATTCGTCAAATACATCAATGACCCAATAATATGTTTGTACTGAGTCACATCTACTAACTTTGATGATTCATCATACAACAACTTCAAGTTGGTATCTATGGGTGTGGCAATGGCTTTACAATCCAACATATCAAATATTTTTAATATTTCCATAACATACTTTCCCTGGTTGAGAAAGATTCCCTCTGGCCTCTACCCTACTTCTAGGCCTAGAAAATAATGCATCAATCCAAGATCTTTCATCTCGAATTCTTCAACGAGCTTCTTCTTACATTCTAAAATTTGTTTCTCATTTCATGTTAGAAATAAGTCATCTACATATAGTAACGTATGAAAGGTTCATCATCCATAAACTTAAAGTAAATTTTAAGGTTAGTTTTAGTTTTGGTAAATCCCAAGCTTGTCAAGAAGCTATTTATCCTTTCGTGCCAAGATCTAGGAGCTTTCTTCAGTCCATACAGATCCTTCTTCAACTTACATGCGTAATTCTGTATGTCTTCGACTTCAAATCCTTGTGGTTATTCTATCTACACTTCTTCCTCAATAACACCATTCAGGAAGGTTGTCTTCACATCCATCTAGTGTAAATTCCACTTCATCATGTATGTAAGTGCCATGACAGTTCTAATGGAAGTGTACCTTGCTACTGGCGCAAATGTCTCTTCATAGTCAATTCCCTCTTTCTGAGAGAATCCTATAGCTACAAACCTTTCCTTGTATTTCTCAATACTTCCATCAGCTGCATGCTTTATCTTGTAGATCCACTAGGAAGATACCAGACTCTTGCATTTGGGTTTGGGAACTACATCCCAAACATCATTCTTCATTATTGATTGGTATTCTTTCATAATTTATTCTACCCATTCTTTCTTCTGTACAGCTTCTTCATAATGGGTAGGTTCTTGATCTACAAGATCACACACCAAAGCTAAATAATTGGAGAATGGATTTTATCTCTTACTTACTCTTGCAAAGACTTCTGGAGCTCCATACTTCTCTGCTTCTTGTATGACTTCTCTTACCCAAGAAGTTTTTCTCTTTCGTGATATATCCATAGTAGGAGTTTCTTGAGGTTCTAGCATATCATGGTCATCTGAAGTTTCATTTCCAGGGGAGGGTTCAGCTTCTATATTTCTGGGAGGTACATATTCTTCATATACTTCTTCATGCTGGCACTTTCTGAATCTCTTTAGATATGCTTCTTCATCAAATGTTACATCCATACTAATCTCCATGTGATGGAATCCTGGAATGTATATTCTAAAGGCTTTGGAGACTTCACAGTACCCAACAAATATTCCCTTCTTTTCGGAAGGGTCCAACTTGGTTCTCTTTTCTTTTGGAATGTGAATATATACTAGACAAACAAATATTTTGAGATGGCTTACTTCATACTTCTTTCCTGTGAACATTTCTTCAGGAGTCTTGAATCCAAGGGAACTATGAGATCATCTATTATGTACATAAACTATTGTTCTTGCTGCTTCATCCCATAGATGCATAGGAATATCTCGATCATGTATCATTATCTTAATTTCTTCTATAATGGTTCTATTCTTTCTTTCCACAACATCATTCTGTTGAGGATTGTAGGGAGTGGTTAGTTCCCTCTTGATTCTAGCTTCTTAACAAAAAGATTCGACTTATTTTGAAGTATATTCTCCACCATTGTATGTTCTGACTTGTGTCTTGATTCTTCTTTCTGACTCATTCTCTATCAAGGCTTTGAATTCCTTGAATTTTCTGAATACTTAATCCTTTGTTTTCAACAAATATATCCATGTCTTTCTTGAATAGTCATCAATAAATGTAACATAATATTCGTAACCAATCAAAGATGTGGAGGGAATTGGACCGCATACATCTTAATGAATTAATTCCACGTATCTTTAGTCTTTGTTTCACTCTTCGAAAATGGATTCTTGATATTCTTTCCTTTTCCACATCCTTTGCAAGTTCCTTCATGATCGATCTTCAAATCGGGTAAACCTATTACAACTTTGCTCACACAAGGTAGTTCCTTGTAGTTGATGTGAGCAAGCCTCCTATTCCGTAGTTCACTTGGGCTAGGACAATTCTGTTGGCTTGTCGGTGTTGTACAGTGGCTTTGAAGAAGAAAGAAGAATTCCTTTCCCCTTCCTTTAGCCATAGATTCCTAGATTTGGTTTTCCATAGGATTTCTTCTTGCAGTTCTCTGTCTTCCAAAGCTTCCTGTAAGTCTTTTTATTCCTTTTTGATGGAGTCATTGTATCCATTTTGGATGATAGTTCTTTGGATGTCCTCAAGTTTCCTTTCAATTTGTTGTTTCTCCAGATGGATGTTTCTGAAGTGTTCCTTGTTCTATAATTTAACTTTCTCTTTAATGTATTTCAAATTTTGCTGAAATTTGAACATAAGAGTTCCTGCAGGAGGTTGAAAGTTGCTCCACCACTGTTGCATGAGGGGATGGAAGTCGGGATGTGTGAGCCAAAAAATTTCAAATATGAAGGGCCTTCTCAGATGTTTTCCTATTATGTACCATTTGAGAAAGATAGGCCAATGGTCTGAGCCGACCATCAGGAGGATAAGGGCCGATATGTTTGCGCCTCCACTGAGAATGGATTCCGAGATTAAAAAGAGGTCAATTGTGGAGGCAATGTGTCTGTTCCTAGAGTGTTTATTATTCTAGGTGTAAAAGTTATGGGTGGTGCTGATGTCTATCAGGGCTAGCTCATTGATCAATGTATCGAAGGCTTTATTGGTGTCATTTAAGGAGCGAATTCCTCCTTTTTTTCTCTGATATTGTGGATGAGATTGAAGTCTCCTCCAAGAATCCAATGATTTTGGACCACTCATTGACCTAGGATCTTCAGTCAATGGAGGAAGGACTTATTTGGTGCTAACGATAAAGGGCTGTAAACATTGGCGAGGATACCCCTGAGGTTGGTCCCAAGGATATGAAATTCAACAGAAATGGTAAATCGGGTTGCTAAAAAGTTTGAAAGGCATATAGCCAGAGGGTTCTAGATAATTCCATTTCCTCCAACAACACCCTTGGCATCGATTTCTATAGACTGAATGCCTTTCCAAATTTTCGCCATTGTAGTTTTGAATATTTCTTCACAACATTTGGTTTCTTTTATGAACATAACCGTGGGTTTTTCCACAACAATTTTCCTTCTTAGCAGCCATTTTTTCTGAGGTGCACTGCAACCTCTAATGTTCCAAGGTGTGAGTTTCATTGGGAAGGTTTGCAGGGTAAGGAGAAAGTTGCCTCTATGGTTGAAAATTGTCCTGAAGCAACTAGTTTCTCCCCTATATCCTTGATACATTGTTGATTGCTTCTTATTCCACGTATTTCACTTCTCAATTTCTTGATGGTTTCATGGATTTTGATACCAGAGTTTTCAGTGCCTACCCCAAGGGTTTTATCTTTTATTGTTTTTTTGATGGCTTCCTTGAGTAAGACCACCTATTGTGAGGGGATGAATCCTTGTTCTGTATCTTGAACCACCTTTTGCAACCCATAAATATCTATATCTCCAATGTCCACATCATCCTGATCGTCCTCCAATGGATCCATATCTTGTCCTTGCTCTGGGGATTGTTGTTTTCCCCCTTTATCTGCTTCCTTGTTATTGGTAGTGTTGTGTAATCCATCATTGTCTAGAGTACCCTGCAATTGCTTGAATTGGAGAACATAAAAAAACATTAGAAGACATGGGTTTTTTGTTTACCTCTGGGCCTCGATTTCTCTTTGTCGTCATTTTTTTCCCGAAAACCTTGGTGAAACCATCAACATCCTTGACATCTTTTCCTTTCTGCCGCGTATTCAGGTTGTTTTCTGCGAATTCCCTGAACAAGTGTTCGTGTTTGTGGAAACTCCTGCATCTTAAGGGTATTTGTTCATAGTCTAGAAGTTGGAACCATTCCTCATCATCCCAGCTTAGATTGATCCCTTTTGGAAAGTCCTTTGTTATGTCAATGTAGACACAAATGTGAGCATAAGATGTATATCTCAGTTTTTTGGTCTGCTCTTCCATTTTTACAAATTCCCCTATTTTATTTCCCAGGGATTCCAGTATGATCTCATGCCAATATTCCAAGGGAAGGGAGTATACCCTAATCCAGATCGGAAAAAAAAACTCAAATCCTCTTTCTCCAGGATGAACCTTTCTTTCCATGGTTTTAAAAAGAGTCCAACAGAGTTGAAGAAGTATGATCCTCCTTCAAGATGTGTTTTTTGTCTTAAAGATTCAAGAAAATTGTCGTGAAGAATCCTTTTCCCCCAGATGGAGGTCAAAATGTTCTTGAGGCTTCCAGGTACATTGATCCACCACATGAGGGATTTCTCTGAGGGCCAGATCCCAACGAATTTTCCAATAAGGGCGCGATCCTTCATGGGTTGGATGTGTGCGTAGAGGCCTTCAACGAGGATTTGTAGAGTGGGGATTTCCTTCACTTTCGGGATGCATTTTCATCGTGAACCTCATGAACCTCATGAGCTCCATCCTCTAAATTGTCATTGTCTTATTTTGTGGCCTTTTAGAGTGTCCTCTCCAATCCTAATACAACGCCCTACACTCTAAGATAATGTTGGTTTTCTAAACAAAATAAAATGTCTAACTAATTTTAACTAAGCACTTTTTTTAAGGCTATTTATTACTCAACAAAGGTACACGTAATGCAACTTGGTGATGTTTGAGACTCTTGACTCTTCAAATATAAAGGATGTAAAAACATAGAGTGCGCTCTTGTTCATTCGATGAAAACCTATCTATAAGAGAGAAGACATCTCTTTTCCCTTTTTCAATAATAAAAATACAACACACAACAATCCAATATGTACATCAAAGCATAAAAAATTCGAAAACGTAGATCTCATCATATATAATCTTCATGTGCAATTCAATCAAATTGAAGCAAGCATATCAAACAAGAAGCTATTAACTTGCCCAATGTAGAGATATTTAGGTTTTTATTTTGTTTTCAAATGTAAAACAAATAAGCAATAATCAAATGCATGCAATGAAAACTTCAAACAATGGCAACCAAATTAGTAAGACAAAATAGTGATCATTAAGGAACTTTAGTAACCACATGCACTCATTGCAAATATCCCAAGACTTGGTATAACCTATGTGATAATGAAATAAAAATGGTTCAAATTCTACAAATGACTCAAACAAAGATGAATAAAAAACAAAATAGATTAAAACTACCCTCCAAAATCACCACCAAACCAAAGGGACCAAATTAGAGATAAAATCACTAGTTCAAGGTATTACAAGACACACTAAATTAATGTGATATGGAAGAAATAAAATCGCTTAAAAAAATGAAAAATACATCATATGAGTGTCGCACACAGGTCATGGGCACAAGCACACAGGTCTTAGAACAATCCTACAGCAGATTTGAGAAAAAATATCTTGAAACTCATCAAACAAAAAACCTCATAGCACCATCGCTCTCTCTTAAATAAAAATAAGTGATGACAACTTTACCATTTCCCTTGTAGAGTGCAATATCTAGTGAAGATATCTACTTGGTTCTAAAATGTAGCGGGCGATAGCCCTTAGAATGACCCAAAAATTAACAATCCATTTCAGATATGGGTGGTTCTAAGGGTTGGAGATGTCCAAAACTTATGCAAGAAAACTTTGATGATTAATGGCTAAGTCAAGAAGGACAAGAAACCAAGAATTAAAAGGATCAAAACTTAGGAAAATTATGGACAAGAACTTTCCCTAGTGGAGTCCCAAGTTATGTTATGGACAATTCTACCCTGTGGAGGTGAGAGTATTCCAAACGATGAGCTATTCCAAATATGAAAATATATTATTGATCATGTAATGAAAGAATTATGACATGGTGCATTCAAAGGTGGCTCTAGGAATTTTTTACTTCGAACAAAACGACCTGAGAAGCAAAGGTTTCTTAATGTTTGGTGAAGGAAGTTTTATACTAGTCCTTAGGAAGGATTTGTATCTTATTATAATCCATGATAGCCATTCATTATGGAGAGGACATAGTGAGAACATACAAACAATTACAATTGAGTTTATTAAAGGTGTTGGGTAATTGTTAGTACCATTCCTATTGATATCTATGAATTAATACATAATCAACTAATGAGTTATTTTTTGTTGATAGGAACCACATTGGATGCCTATTTCTATAGGAAATTTGATAGATAGCTGACACATTAATAATCACGGATTTAATGATCAAATATTTGGAAGGGTGGATAAGGCATTTTCGGGCCATGTGTGAATCTGGTATGAAACAATAACCTTGTTAAATCATGGGATTCAAAATAAGACTAGGTGAACATGTCACAAATGATTGAAATATAAATTTATCGATTCAAGCCTGTTTTTTTAAAATGTGGTTCACCATTTGTTAGAGGGCTACTCCACGGAAAATATCAATACCTGATATTCAAACTGAATCAAGGTATGGCCAGCTCATCATTCACAACATGTATTACAAAGGGGCTCCACAAGAGCATCATGTCACTTACAAGACTAGAACCTGGGTGGGGAGGGTAACATTCATTCCTCCCAACCACCCAAGCTACATCCATTTGACTAATTCAAGCCTGTTTACAAGTCTAGAAAGAGCCAAGAAAATTGTTCTTGATAACACCTTGATTAAATAAATTGTGGCACTTGCATAATGGGTGAGATATTAGACTTGTTCCCATCCTCCAAGACATCCAAAGAAATAATATAATTTTTAAATAAATCAGCATGGACTGGGGTATTAAATCCTTTGGATCGATTGGAGATTGTTTTGAATAAACTATGGATACGGTGACATCCTTGGCAATGAATTTCAAATGATGGCGGTTGTCATCCCATGGGTATTTAAGTTTAGTTATAAATTCTATAATTTCTTCATCACAAAGGAACAAGGGTATCATAAATCAATGATACCATAGATAGTGTATTGGATTTTATCATTATTTGGTGAAGTGGTTGCAACAGTTTGAATGGATTTTCAAAAAGAATATCCCAAGTTTTCTCACTCTTTCCCCTAACCTTATTCTTGATTTAAGTAGGTAGGGTGGAATGGATGGTTCCTCAATTAACTACATGAAGTGGAGGTGGAATATTGGAACTACCAATTGGTTGTACAAATGGTAAAAATATTTGATGTGTAGTATGTGGGTTTGGTGGTGTGTTGTACCACATCAAAATCCCTAAAAAAAGAATTGGAATATTGAGGGATTCCATCATAGGTATTCATAATTTCTTACAATTCTTAAGGGAGGAGAAATTAAATGGATCTGGGGAATAATGGTCTCCACCTACGATTGTATTTCCATCAGAGCAATGTTTGATTGAATCTTTTATTGTGAGGAAGTATACAAGTACTAATCAATCAGGGAACTTGGAACGTTTCGAGGCCTAGTTTTGTGAACAAGGGAATCAAGAGGTTACCTTTGATAGTTAATAAACATTATTAAGATTGATACTAGAATGAAGATCGCGGTAAGTAAGTTAATACAACATGATAATTCTATTGTGTTGGAACATCACGAGATAAAAAAATAGTAGAGAAAAGAACATTCATAGCATACATACAACTATGACCAAGTAAGATGTTGTAGACTAATTAGGAATCTACAACTACGATATACACCAAGAAAATTGTTCTTTGAGAGTTTAATGGGAAAATTTTACAAAATATTTGGCAACAATGAAGGGTGGCATCCATAATCATTTAAAGGTTTAACTAATGGAATTAACTCAGACCCTAACAAAACATACATATAAGGTCCTTCATTAATGATACACAAATGATTAATTATCATTTTTACAATGACAAAAACATGAAAGGAAACCAAAGACGGAATATGTGATTCGTTTCTATATAAACCAACGTAGTTGTATCTTAACTCTAGCTTTAAATCAAGTGTCAAGAAGGATCACCTCAAGGTAGTTGATCCCTCTTGGCACTTGATAGAGCCAGAGTTAAGATGGATCTAAGCCAGTAAAGTAAAATGGTTGCAATTTATATCTAACTCGGAGCTTTATTATTAATTTAACAATACATAATATATTAACTTAACAATACATAGTCCAATATATTTTCCATTATAAATGTTTAGCATCAACTATTACAATTTGGAATCATCCTGTAAATAATAACACAAATCCTACATATAGGCAAAAGTTGCATTCATTAACTAAGGGGTCAAATCAAGGTAGCTCCAATGTCCATCAGTGGTCCATCACAACATGTTGCAAGCTAGATTTAAACCTAGGTGGGAAACATCAAACATGTATTTAGCTTTATAATTTTTTTGTATATTTAATATTTTGGATCCAACATATGTCATGTCACACTTACAAACATGACACATCTCACTCACTTAAGCCATAAAAAGTGTCTCTCAACAACCATAGATAATCATATAAATATTAAAGAGTATTAAAAAGATTTGACCATCCAAAAAACATAAAAAATTTGATTTTTGTTGCAATATTGTGTAACATGTCAAGTAAACATGGCCATAGTTTACTATGCCAAGTTATCCATAGCATTATAGTTTTCAATATCTCTAGCATTTAGGACCATCCCAAAAACATAAAAATTTTGATTTTTGTTGCAATATTGTGTAACATGTCAAGTAAACATGGCCATAATTTACTATGCCAAGTTATCCATAGCATTATAGTTTTCAATATCTCTAGCATTTAGGTTATGTGACAGGTGATCTAAAAAGTGTTTTAGGCACATTTTAAGGTGGGTTCAATGTAGGGTCACAAGATCTATATTGTTTAGTATAAACGACCTTCCAACCAATATATAATAAAAAATTTCATTTAAATATTTAATTCATTTTATTTTTATTAAAGGTAAAAGTAATTATTTAACACTATAGAATTATTATTTAAATTTAATGTCTCACAAATATATAAGAATTCAATTATAACTTAGATTTGTTTATTTAAATATTTAATTTATTAGGTCTTTATTATTATTAAATCTCAAATTATACAAAAATATATAGCTATTATTTAACCAACATAAATCTATCATTAAAGAATCTCTCTTTTTCAAAATTTGTCTAATTTATATAGTTTAATATATACTATTTTAAATATAATTTTAGTATACATGGTTATTTTTATATTATTTAATTATTTTTAATAAAAATAAGCTGTATTTTTATATTATTTAATTATTTTTAATAAAGATAAGGTGTTAACTAAAATGAACAAAAAAATGCATTCCAACTGAGCTATATAATGGAACTTTAAAAAACCAACATAATTTCTAAAAACTATATAATAAAAATAATTAAGCTAAATTAAGCAAACATAATTTCTACAAATATATAATAAAAATAATTAATTCTTACATCATTTAAAAAAAACGACACACCTTATTCATTATCGATCAAATTATCTTAACAATATGATACTACAAAAATTTTCATGATAACTTTCACCTTTGAACAATTGATAGCTGACGAACAATATCACTAGGCAGATTCAGCTCTTCAGAGTTATAACTTTTAACTCCGTCATCCTTGTTAAGAATCCACCATGTATACCTTGCCCACGTGATGCCCTGCCCAAAATAATTACATGATTGTAGACAGAGCAACACTATGTCATGCTCGTTTACTGCCCAGCAGTCAATCTCGTTATGCACCTTATATTGAGGTATGTGGGGCGGCAGAGGACTGACGTCCAGACTTCTCCTCAGCTCAACCCGCGTCCAACCGCTTCGCGTGTGCTCCATAGCGTACACATCAACAATGGGGCGCTCAGCGTTGTTCTGCTCACATACTGCATACAGTGTTCCAGACCTAGATGATATTAACGCTCTCCTTTTATAGTAACAAACTTGAAAGCATGTTCTTGGCAACTCAAGTAACCTCTCAGCTAAGGCCCTGTTGGCATCATCTTCCACCCATATTTTCCTCTCAATGTCCAAGTGAATGGGAACTAAACGGCCAACATCGCCATTTGCGGCTCGTTTATCTAATAAAAACAGCTTTTTCTGCCATAGGATCGGCGTATAATGATAATTCTGATGCAACGGACATGGTGGAAAAAGTGACCAGCTTTCAGTGTTTACATCCAAGCACAAGGTTTGCATAGTGTCACGACCATCGAACCTTAAAAGCACTATTAACATATGGCTCACAATTGATTTTAATATCACTTTCGGTTTTTTCCGTGGATTTTGACTTTCAATTTCTTGACATATTGTGGATGTATGCAATGGCGTCAAAGCCCAGTCACCAGTAGTATATGCAGAATTAATATAACTGAAGGGATTCCTGGGATCATAGCCGCTGCAGTATACTATTTTTTCTCCGACTGCTACAAAAGAGCGATCGGCGCCTTCGTAATTGAGCACAGTGTAAGGGTAGGTTAATAATGCACGTCTTTCCAATAGCTGATTGGGTAATCGTGGTACCCGCTTGTCTCTGGTTTCACAGTCGAGAAATTTGACTTCATTTACGTTAACAGGACCAATCTCGAATAAACGGAACAGAAGACCAAAATTGGATGGTGGTGGGCTCAGTGGATTATCAATGACTTGTCGAAATCTATGAGCAATTGGTTCACGCACCGTGGCGTTGCGAATGAGAGGAAGCAGACGATTGTAATGAAGACGCGGAAGGATTCGATCGCTTATCAAATCGTCGTTCAGGAGATTGAAACGCTCGATGGCCGTTGAACTCGCAGAAATATCTGTAAATCTGGGAGGTAGGTATTGAAGAATTTCTTCTGATTTGTTTCGATCATCATTCTTTCCATTATCATTCTGCGAGGCTTCCATGTTATTTGCCATAAATAATTTGTAGAAGTACTTTGTGTTCTTGAAAGAGATTTTTGTGTACAGTAGAAATAAACCTGTTCTCCTATACTTATAGGGTTTCAAATTTGAATATCAATGTCACGCAAACGCCAGCATGTACGCCGGTTAAGATGAGATACGTCGGTTCACGTATGGCTGTTTTTACTTTATTATTTTTAATAAAAATTGAATCTTATTATATAAAAAAATTGAATCTTATTATAAATAGAAATTAAATAGCAAGTAATCTAGGGGAAATTTAATTTTCAAAGTGAATTACAAATACAGAGTTTAGAAAATTCTAGGAAAATAAAATTTTCAAATCCTACATTGAATATCGTGAAAGCCTCGTCTCTGGTTTCGCAGTCGAGAAACTTGAATTCATTAACGTTATCAGGACCAATCTCCATTACACGGAAGAACAAAATTTTCGAGTAGACTATAAAGAAATATGTCCTACTATACTTACATGGTTTTAAATTTGAACTTCAATACTCTTAATAAATTGCCAATACAATACTAGTTATCTTTGCTCTTTATGACTTGATGTTGATGATGAACAAAGTGATATCTTTGCACCTAGTCTTGTGCTTGACTTTACCTCCAATGATGCATCCAATTTTATGCCAACTTCATTCAATTTTATGTCAACTTTAGCCTCCAATTTTGCGTCCAACTAAGAATCCACTTTTGCATCTACTATTGTATCTAGTTTTCAGCATCACATCTTCTTTTGCGTCTAGGTTTGCACCTACTATTGCATCTTGGTTGATGTCTTTTTTTGCATCTAAGTTTGCACCCAGCGTTGCACCTAATGTTGCACCCATATTTGTGTCTAATGTTGTGTCATGTTTTACATCCAATATTGCATCTATTTTTATATCTAGTGTTTCATCCATTTTACATCCAATATTGTATCTTGTTTTAAGTATTTCTTTGTGGCGAGTGTTGCTCACAATTTTGTGTCTAGTGTTGTGCCTGGTTTTACATCGAATGATGCGCTCAACCTCGTCATCATTGTCGCCATCATCATCATCATCATCATCATCATCTTCTTCTTCTTCTATATCCAATGTAGGCTCAATATAATTTGGTTCATTATCTATAGAGTCATCAATTGTTGTGATCTGGAAAAAAAATCAATATCAGATGTTAGTATTAATTTCATACCACAATGCATATTTCTTATATATTTTTAATATTACCTCATACCAAATTAAAAATAAGTATAATACAATTGCAATTAATGTGTGTGTACTAATATAACTACAAAAAAGAACATGAAGCTTAAAACGTTTAAAACTTTATCCAACTTTATTAAAACGTTTGAAGCTTTATCCAAGATATTGTCGTTTCTTTGGCATTCTAGTGTATTGCCTCTCTATTGCAATGAATCCTTTGAAAATCTATTCAAGATATTGTAATCCCCTTTTTACTGAATCATAAGTGAAATGGCTTCACTTATGAATTTTCAAGTCTTCTAAAAATACATCTTACATTAGATGTAAATGTGTTTATGACATCTAACGTCAATTGAATAGCCTAATGATGATTTACACACAGATATGATAAAACTACCACCACTACATGAAAAACAAAGTGAAACATAGAGGCACTTAGACCAGATTTCACGCCAAACATATTGAAATGCACCCAACTTATGAAATTCAAATTTCTCACAATTTGTTTAAAAGTTCAATTCATTTCAATAAAAATCCATCAGAGTAACTAGACCTATAACATTGACATGTGTTGCTCCATAAAGACTAGTTATTGTAGTAGCAAAGACTTGAAATAATGGAGAATTTATGAGTTAGTTAGTTGAACGGTAGTTCATTTAACGCAGATCCTATTTCTGCGGTGTTTGTTGCAACTGTTTTGTGTATGCTTCTGTTAATATAAATGGATTGAGTGTTACTCTCCGTATCATTCTGCTTTCCCAAACTTGCTCTGTTTTCTTCAGTTCACTGCACTCTGTTTAACTTGGTATCAGAGCCATTGCGGCCTGTTGTGAAGAGCCTGATTTGCCTGTTGTGAGAGCCTTCGTGTCTTGCTGGGAGAAGCCATTCACGGCTGTGGAATCCTCAGAGCATGCTAAGAAAGCCTAGAGATTCTTGGAGATCTGTGCACTGCGAACTGCCGTTAGTGTTGAGGACGCAGAGGTTCATGAACAGAGGCACGTTCAAGTGAAGAAGCTACATGCTGAGGAGAAGCTTCCCAGAGAACACCGAGATCTGAAGAGGCCCGTCCAAGCTATGAAGAAGCCTGCGCTAAATCACTGGGATTTCACTGCCGTTTGTAGCGTGTGAGGAGAGCTGGGCCTGTGCTACCTGCGACTGGGGTGAAATCGTTGCCTGCAACTCTTGTCTGCTGGTAAAGAACGAAAAGAAGGCACCCGCGGTGAGGAGTCACTGCTTCAGATCTTGAGAGGAGCTATTGTGTGTGAGTTGAGCTGCTCGCATAGTAACGCGGAGTTGCTGAGATGTCAAATCCATTGGCAGAGACCTATCTCAATGAGGCCAACAAATTGGATGGCTCGAATTTCATAAACTGGAAATTCAAAATGCAGACCCTGATGGAAGGCTATGGTGTCTGGACAATCACCAATGGAGATGAAGCGAAACCTGTAGCAGCTGCGGGTGGAACACCAGCACAAATCCAAGACTGGGATAAGCGCGAGAACAAAGCCAAGGTACTCTTATGAATGTCTGTTAAAGATAGTATTATTCCACATATCAGAGAAGCTAAAACTTCTGCTGAAACGTGGACAGCACTTAAAGATCTGTATCAAACTAGCAATACGAACCGTCTCCTTTTCTTAAAAACTAAATTTCTAGGCATTAAGATGGATGCAAATGAGTTTGTTAGTTCATTCTTGGGTCGTATCAAAGAAGTGAAAGATAAACTAGGAGACATAGGAGAATCAGTCTCCAGCACTGATCTCGTAACAATCACATTGAATGGTATGCTAGAGGACTACCATATGTTTATAACATGTCTCGCAGCAAGGGAGAAACCTCCTACTTTTGAAGAGCTGACCGGTATTTTGCTGCAAGAAGAAGAGAGGCGTGGGAACTTGAAACCTCAAGATTCAGGTTTGGCATTGTGGTCAAATAAGAGATCTCCGAGAGGGAGATCAGGAGAAAGAGGCAGAGGAGGCAGGTCATCACAGAGTAGAGCTCCTCAAAGACCGAATCAAGGTATGCCATCTAACAGGAATGAGTCAAAAATTTGTTTTTATTGTGGCCGACTTGGACATCTTATTAAAGACTGTCATAAGAAGAAGAATGATGAGGCTAGGAATAGACAACCTAGAAAATATTCAGGTCATTTTGCTGAAGACTCTTCAACACATGATCTAAAACTGTTTATGGCTAGAGATGAAATTGCTGATGAGATTACTGAAATGCCAAACTTTGACTCAAGGGATCTTAGACTGTTTGTGTCTAATGCTGCTTTATATGCTGAAATTGACGATATTGATGCTTGGTTTGTTGACTCCGGAGCATCAGTGCATATGACTTGTAATAAGAAGTGGTATACTAACTATAAAGAAACACATAATGGTGCTAGTATATATCTTGGTGATGACCGTGCATATTAGATCAAGGGATATAGAGATATTCCAGTAACATTGCCAAATGGTAGTGTTCGTCACATTTGCAATGTGGTGTATGTGCCAGGGATAAAGAAAAATTTGATATCTGTGTCTACTATTACAGATCAGAATTTGAAGGTTGAATTCTTCAAAAACTACTGCATAGTGAAGGACTTATTGGACCAATACAAAACTCTTGCAAAGGGAGTCAGAGTAGGAGGCCTATACAAGCTTGATGTTACTAGTAAAGAGCATTATGCATTAACTTCTGCAATCATGCCATCAGAGGGTCTTTGGCATCCAAGGTATGGCCACATCAATCATCAAGATTTATTGTTATTATTGAAGCATAATATGGTTGAAGGACTTCCCATGTTAAAAAATGTGTACATTGCTTGTGAAGGATGTGCATTAGGAAAGATGCACAGAAATGAATTTCCTTCTAATCCTGATAGGAAAAAAAGAGATGTGTTAGATCTTGTGCATACTGATGTTTGCGGGCCTATGCAGACTAGATCCTTAGGAGGTGCAATTTATTTTCTGATATTTATTGATGATTGCACAAGATACACATGGGTTTACTTTCTTAGAAGAAAGAGTGATGTTTTTGAGTACTTTAAGGAGTTCCGAAACATGGTTGAAAAATAGACAGAAAAATCCATTAAAATCCTTTGTTCAGATCAAGGGGGAGAGTATAAATCAGGGGACTTCAACAAATATTGCAAATATAATGGAATAGTACAGCAGTTTACAGTACCCAGCACTCCACAGCAGAATGGAGTTGCTGAAAGGAAAAATAGAACCCTGGTAGAGTGTGCACACAGTATGATGAAAGTTAAGAATCTCTCAAATACCTTCTGGGGTGAAGCCATAAATACTGCTGTTTACCTAAAGAATAGAAGTCCAACTAGGAGTCTTGATAATATTACTCCTTTTGAAGCTTTGTATGGTTCCAAACCAGTAGTTCAAAATTTGAAAGTTTTTGGGTGTACATTTTGCACATATTCCAAAGGAAAATAGGAAGAAACTGGATGCTAAAGCCATTAAATGTATCTTCATAGGTTACTGTTCTCAATTCAAAGCATATAAATTGTTTGATCCTTCTACTCACAAGGTATTTGTGAGTAGAGATGTACTCTTCCATGAACAAGAAACAAAAATTCAAGAGAACAGCAACAAAAGTAATGAGGAATGGCATAAAGTTCTTGATGAACCAGTTCTTGATGAAGGGGTTACACAAGAACAACAAACTGTATTACAGCATCCAAACACATAGGAACAAAAGCAACAACAAGAGGGATTCAGTGATAAAAACAGTCCAAGCTCAACTAGTGATGAAGACAAAAGTTCACACAGGGAAGAGGAAGATAATCAACAGCTAAGAAGATCTTCAAGATAGGTTCAGGCTCCTGAAAGGTACAAAGACTATGCCCTTATGAGTAGCATTTCGAATGTCATAGAACCCATTAGTTTTGATGAAGCCAATGTACATGATGAATGGAGAAATGCAATGGAGGAGGAATATGAATCAATAACGCAAAACAATACCTGGGAATTGATTGAATTGCCTAAACATAAAAATCCAATAGGATACAAATGGATATACAAACCCAAGTTTAAATCAGATGGTAGCATAGACAAATATAATGCTAGATTGGTGGCAAAGGGATACTCACAAACAGAAGGTATTGACTATGCTGAAACATTTGCACCTATAGCTCAATTGAATACTATCAGATTATTAATTGCCTTAGCTACAAAGTATAATTGGAAGTTAAACCAATTAGATGTTAAATCTGCCTTCTTGAATGGTGAGTTAAAAGAGGAGGTGTACCTTACTCAACCTGAAGGTTTTGTGGAAAAGGGGCAAGAACACTTAGTGTATAAGTTAAAGAAAGCGTTGTATGGACTAAAACAGGCACCTAGGTCATGGTATGAGAAGATAGACTCTTTCTTTCTTCAACAGGGATTTCAAAGGAGCAAGAGTGATCCAAATCTATATATCAAATGTGATGAGCAGGGGTATATAGTATTGATCTCTGTATATGTTGATGACTTAATAATTACAGGAAATGCAGAGAATCTGATTGATGAAATCAAGGAGCAGCTGCCACAAGTTTTTGATATGAAAGATCTCGGTGAGCTTCATTACTGTCTAGGTCTTGAAGTTTGGAGGAATGCAGGTCAAACATTTGTTTGTCAGAGTAAGTATGTTAGAGATGTACTTCAGAGATTTAAAATGGATCAGTGTAAATCTTCTGTTGTTCCCATGCAGCAAAATGTGAAACTCTCTTGTGATGATGGTTCAAAGGAGGTGAATGATACAATGTACAGACAGATGGTGGGTAGTTTGAATTATCTCACCACAACTAGACCTGACATTGCATATTCAGTGAGTGTGCTAGAAGTTAGTTTATGGCAAAACCTCAAGAAAGCCATTGGAATGCAGCAAAGACGATACTCAGGTATCTAAAAGGAACACTTCACTTTGGTATTAAATATACTAATGCTTCTGTTGTTGAGTTGACAGGTTATTCAGATTTTGATTGGGTTGGGAATCCGGATGATCGAAGATCAACCACTGGATATGCATTTAGCATAGGATCTGGAGTTGTTTCATGGAGCAGTAAAAAGCAGCCTACTATATCTCTGTCCTCTACTGAAGCAGAATACAAGGCCTTGTGTGCAGCAACCTGTGAAGCTGTTTAGCTGAGAAGACTTCTTCAAGATGTCGGAAAAGAACAAAAGGAACCTACAGTAATCAAATGTGATAACCAAAGTACAATCAAGTTGGCAAATAATCCGATCTTTCATGCAAAGACAAAGCATGTTGATGCTTAGTATCATTTTGTTAGAGAGAAGCTACAATCCAATGAAATAGATCTCATATATTGTAATGCTTGTGAAAATATTGCTGACATTTTCACAAAGCCTCTCGGAAAGATCAAATTTGAATTGTTTAGGGAAATGTTAGGTGTAGCTATTAATCCATTCTCCATTAAGGGGAAGACTTGAAATAATGGAGAATTTATGAGTCAGTTAGTTGAACGGTAGTTCATTTAACGCAGATCCTATTTCTGCGGTGTTTGTTGCAACTGTTTTGTGTATGCTTCTGTTAATATAAATGGATTGAGTGTTACTCTCCGTATCAATCTGTTTTCCCAAACTTGCTCTATTTTCTTCAGTTCACTGCACTCTGTTTAACTCAAAGCATGCTAGACTTACAATAATCTATCATTCATAGACAGTGATAGCACACCAAACGAAATATATGATTGAAGCATTTGAATCAAAATAATACTTCTTAACAAAAGTAAACCCTAGAGTGCAAGTCAACGTAATTGAAGTTGCTATATGTTCAGTTTCAATTTGAGAGTTAAATTGTGCAAGGATAGGTGACTGGAGGTTATTGGGCACTCCTCTAAGTAGTCCAATCATTGCTTTGCAGGTACTGGAGGTTATTTTACCCTAGAATTGGAAAGGTTAGGGATCCATACAGACACCTAGGTCTATGCCGCTAACATGGTGGAGAATGAACAAGAGAATAATTAATGCTAGTAGACTTAAAATGTTGGCAAAGGTATGGAACACACTGTGTTGACAATAGAATTTTCTCCAATAACTAAAACTGGGACAACTCATTAACATGGAAAACTGATACACACACCCATATGCATGGTTTAATGTGGAACAATTCTCGATTTTTAGTTTGCAATTTATGGAGGGCATATAAGAGCAATTCTCATACACACAAAGCATTATAACTTATGCACAGATTAAATGAAAGCTGTTGGCAGTTTATTGGGCACTGATAACAGACCTTGGGTAGCCCACACCAAGAACAAATAAGCATTTAATGGCAACTTAAATGCTATATAAATGAAATTGAAAAGAGTTGAAGGTAGGAAATTGAAATAAACATAACCAATATAGAAAATCAACCTAATGAAAACATGCCATTTTCACTTTCACAATGAACCCAAAATTGTCTTCTCTTCTCTGATATTTGCATAGATTTTGACCTTTTAGGAATGTTATAGTGCCCAAAACAGAAAAAACAAAGCCTTTTATGCACTCAACATGCCTGTTTTTTCTTCTAATCATCATCATCATGAAAACATTACCTCTTGAAGACTATGATTAAGATCACACAAAGACACCCATACAAAATGGGGAGTAATAGACCTCATATAATGATTGGTTGGTGCCTTTTATTAAGTATGTTAAGCAAGAAAATCCACACAGTCAATAGTCAACAAATTAGGGAATAAAGTAGCAGCAATAACAATGGTATAATTATGGGAATAAGGCCAAAACAACAGTGTATACTCTACTTTGGAGGATACCTATAGCAGATGGTATGCCTTGCAGCATGTGGTGGTTAATCTAATGCTAAAAGAGACTACATGCAATATCCTTTTGTTATATCTTTCCAATAGAAAATGACTACTAGAGGACTAATGTTAAGAAACAAAAGAAAAGGAGGTGGGGTAAATCATTGAAGAGAACAATTCTTATGAAGAAAACAACAAATATTCCCCATTTGACTATATGCTATAGCCAACTGACATATGAGATAATGTTAATAATTTCTTTTATGTTATTTGATGTGTCAGTTCAAGATATTTAGCCAGACATAACTTTGTCACTAGTGTGATTTCATACAAACAATTGTTGGAGGATCGACTTTGGAAAGAAGTGAAAGCTTTTAGGAAAACAACAAAGATATTTATTTCCCAAAAGCAATGAAAGTTATCCAAAACACTGAGTCAGTCCAGTGGCACTCCCTAGTGACTAGAAAAGGACTAGTCCGAATAGAGAGGCTTCCAACTGTGACTAATGTTGGTTTACCTCTAGTTGTTAGGTGAATTTTCCTGTGCATATTTGTGTGATACCAAGCCCACATATCTACCCAAGTGACCAAAACGTATTTTCTTTAGATGCCCTCCATAATGTTCATGATCAATTCCTTGTCAATTTAAATCATCATGTATCATTATTACAATAAGAAAATATTATATTTCGTATATGCATTTATGCACTTTGAGTACCTTCGTTCGTTGTTTTGTGTGCAATATCAGTTTATGAACCATTTATCTCATAACAGATCTTGATTAGCCCATGTAGATTATTGAGCACTGATAATAGACCCTCGGTAGCCCACACCAAGAAGAAATAAGCATATAAGGGCAGTTTAAATGCAATGTAAATGAAATTGAAAAGCGTTGAAGGTATGTATTGATTGAACGAATTTATGAAGGTGTGTAAATGTAGGCTCATAGTGGCATTGGGGTGATTTCCACTTCCACATGGAAAATGCAACCAAGAGATAACCAATTACCATACGTAATTTTCTTAACTCTCATGAAAGTTTAAATTGTAGAGAAATAGTCTACCATATTCATTAGAATGGTAATGAATTGATTCCAATGTTCAAAGCTTGGAATATATCTGTACCTCTTTTTCAATATTTGTAGCTGCAACACAGTTGTCTCCGGTAAGCATTGTTAGTTGGATTCCTAATTTCTAATAGAAGGTATTCGTTAAAATAGATGTAACAAATTGAATTTTCATTTGGTAAAACTGAGAACAAGATACAGATAGAAAATAAGCATAACCAATATATAAAATGAGCCTAATCAAAACATGCCATTTTCACTTTCACAATGAACCCAAAATTGTTTTCTCTTCTCTGATATTTGCAAGATTTTGACCTTTTAGGGACGTTACAGTGCCCAGAACTGAAAAAAAAAAGCCTCTTATGCGCTCAGCATGCCTAGTTTTTCTTCTAATCAACATCATCATGGAAAAATTGCCTCATGAAGACTATGATTAAGATAACACACGGACACCCATACAAAATGGGGGGTAATAGACCTCATATAATTATTGGTTGGTGCCTTTTAGTAAGTATGTTAAGCAAGAAAATCCACACAGTCAGCAGTCAGCAAATTAGGGAATAAAGCAGCAGTTTAACTTAGAAGCCACACAGTCAGCAGTCAGCAGGAAACCCATATAACTTATAGTTCTATCTTATAAAGCACTGAGAATTTCGTTTTATCTTTATTTAGAACTAGCGTTCCTCACCTTTAGGATTTGATTAGTCCATACCTCCATCTTTAGTTTCTTCTTCTGGGGCAACCTACCCAGCCCTTTAGTATTTTATAACTGCGTGCCTCATCTTTAGTTTCTTACGTTTAATCTTCTAGATCTTTCTTTTTTATATTTTGACAACCAAAGTATTCAAACAAGCACAAAATAACTTCTGGCAAATCTCTGCTGTCGTTGCAATTTGGAAAACCAATATTAAATAAAGACATGACATAAGAGGTATTTAACGTTGAGATGGATGATATTCATTAATTAATATATGTGGCAGCAGGCACAGAGGAGAATTCAATGTTAGTTGCATCCAATCCAACGTTTAATCTTCTAGATGTTGCTTTTCTTATATTTTGACAGCCAAAGGATTCAAACAAGCACAAAATAACTTCTGGAAAATATCTGTTGTGGCTGCAATTTGGAAATTACTAGGTTAGGTCCGAGTTGCTTCCTAATATGAGGATTCTATAATAAAAAACCTAAAAGAAGAAATCCATAACATTTGGCAGTCCCTGGGGTAGGCATCTGTGATTCAATATCAGTTCGATTTCAAAGTTTAGGAGGTGTTGGTTTTACGTTAACCAGCTCAAAAAATCATGAAAATTGTACTCATGCTTCTCTTCTCTGATATTTGCATATATTTTGACCTTTTAGGGATGTTACAGTGCCCAGAACTAAAAAAACAAAGCCTCTTATGCGCTCCTTAAATCTATCAGTTGCTTGTTGGTTAAGCACAATTATAGTGTCATGGCTAGCTAGTGCACTTATTTTAATTTATCTCCATCCAAGTCACAAATCCACCTCACCTATTTCATATATGCATTTATGCTCTTTGAGTGCCTTGATTCTGTGCTTTGTGTGCAACATCAGCTTATGGAACATTCAACTCATAACAAAAATGTGTGCATCTCTCACAATTGCCTCCAAAGATATGGCGTTTATTAAGATGAAATATGTTACGGAAACTATGTTTTCTATGTTCAAATTGCAACACCTAGTTGAATATTCAGCTATGGGAAATCCAAATCTCATTCACAGCTTGACTGCGCGCATGAAGGGTGGTTTTTCCGTTTTGCTTGAAAAGAAGAAGGCTGATTGATAGCCCTAGTATCCCCATCATAACTTCATTCGGTTCAGTCTTTTTCACTTATAAAAATACATTTATAAAATAAAGGAGATCCAAAAACCATCTATTATACTTTAAGCTTTTAACTCTCATTTATTATTATCCTTGAAAAAATTAAAATATAAATCCTCTGTCTTTTTCTGGAAAAAAAATTTCAATTAGGTTCTGAAAAAATTAAAATATAAATCCCCTATCTTCTTCTTGAAACAAAATTTCAACTAGGTAAAAACCCACATATTTAATAAAATAATAAAAACAATCTATGTTTGCTCAAATAATTTTGATTTATAATTATAAAAAACAAGTTCTCTATGCAAAATAAATCTTTGTTTAGCATGGATTTATATTGGTATGGAAAAGCTAAAAAGACTGTGTTCATAGTATAGTTTAAAAAGATGAACTTCTCTTCCCCTGAATTGCCCTCTCTGTGTGAGGTCAGGGTCATTGCTGCGAGATTCCCATTGCATTGCATTTGTCAAATGCATAGTCTGTAGACCACAAACATACCAACATTAAAAAAAGACATGACATAAGAGGTATTTAACGCTGAGATGGATGATATTCATTACTTAATATACGTGGCAGAAGGAACAAAGGAGAATTCAATGCTAGTTGTGTCCTTTCCAACGTTTAATTTCCAGTTGTTTCTTTTCACTTTTCACTTTCGTTCCTCACCTTTAGGAGAGAGAGGGGTTGAGGAACTTACTATTGCTTTTGCTTCTTCGCTGCTTGTGATTTATTGATGGCGCCAACATCTCTCAGGAGGGGTGGTCTCCCCAAACACCAATCCTTAAAGTGAGGTGGAAGTGTGCTCAAATAGCCTTTCTTTGAAGAGAAGGAGCGAAGCCTCACCTGCCTAAGCCGCCTATCACTGCTGCCCCCTGCCTTATAATATTATATGCATTAAATCTGGTATTTGCATATATACAAATGTGAGTTCTTTAACCTAGATGGAAAGCCTATGACTCCGCCTGTCAACCAATCTTTGATCTATCAAATGTGTATGGTCGTATTGTATCCACCAGAAACACTTATTGGGAAACCCATATAACTTCTAGTTTTATCTTATAAAGCACCATGACTTGCTTTTTATCTTATTTAGAAATGGCATTCCTCGCCTTTAGGATTTGATTATTCCATACCTCCATCTTTAGTTTCTTCTTCTGGGGAAACCTACCCAACCTTTTAGTATTTTATAACTACATGCCTCATCTTTAGTTTCTTAAATTTAATCTTCCAGTTGTTGCTTTTCATATATTTTGACAGCAAAAGTATTCAAACAAGCACAAAATAACTTCTGGAAAATCTCTGTTGTCACTGCAATTTGGAAGACCAACATTAAACAAAGATAGGACATAAGAGGTATTTAACGCTGAGATGGATGAAATTGATTAATTAATATACGCGGTAGTAGGCACAGAGGTGCCTAAGGCGCACATTCACGTCGTCTCTTTTCTTTAAATTCATTGCTATAATTTTATTTAAGGATCTAATATAAAGTGCTATCACTTCTATTTCTAGTTTATCCCCTCTCTTGACTGTTTACAAAAAGTTCAAGAGTGAGTCTTTGCGTGCTAATCATCTTGGAGTTCTTTGTAGACATTGTTTTGATGGAATCGTAGTGGTACTCCCTGACACTGAAAAAGTACTAGTCCAAATAGAGAGGCTTCCAACTGTGACTAATGTTGGTTTACCTATAGTTGTTAGGTGAATTTTCCTGTGCATATTTGCATGATATCAATCCCACTAGGTGGATCTACCCAAGTGACCAAAACGTATTGTCTTTAGATGTCCTCCATAATATTCATGCTCAATTCCTTGTCATTTTTAATCATCATGTATCATTATTACAATAAGAAAATATTATATTTTGTATATGCATTTATGCACTTTGAGTGCCTTCGTTCTGTGTTTTGTGTGCAACATCAGTTTATGAACCATTTTTCTCATAAGAAAATGTATGCATCTCTCACAATTGCCTCCAAATTATATGTGCCATCAAAGTCCTACTTTTCTATATGCATGTTGTCAGTTATTGGCAACTTAATAAGCACCATTGATTCACGATTGTTTACATCAAATTTATCCTCTACCAAGGTCTCCTTCCCTACAGCTACATCAAGTTATTCCCCATCATTGGGCTCTCTCACCTATTTGTAATAAACATATGTATTGAAGATGGCTATCATATGTTGATTCTAGGTACTCAATTGGGACCATTAGACTTCTACCTAGATTTTAGAATTATATTTGACAAACTAGAAATATTTAAAATAATAATGATAACAATAGCAATCAGATAACTCCTAAGAAACTTACCATTTCCCTTAGCATGGTGCCCAATGTGTGTTCAATGACAAAATCTCAAGATCAACTCCTATGCACAAGATGTAGCTAGTGATTAGAGGCATGTAGTTAAGAGTCACGATAGACATAGGTCTAGGGTGGTACTAAAGCTAAAACCCTTGCAATTATGTCCACAAGCCACTCTGGTGGATAATTCTAGTACATGTACACAAATAGAGTAATATAGTGTTATAGATAAACCTAGTCTTTCTCTTATGAACATCAATTTATTCATATAATATTTAATGTTAAAGAGATCAATGCTCAATCAAAATCCATGTAAACCAAAAGGTGCAGCAGGGATGTCCTCCATTTCACAGGCTATCTTGGCTATCACATCCAGTTTGGAATCCTAATTTTTAAGTAGGGCATGACTGACCATCCTTATTTTGCATTCTGTGAAAATGGAACAATTCTCAATTTTTATTTTGCATTTTATGGAGGGCAGATAAGCATAATTCTCATACACTCAAAGCATTATAACTTACACATGGATTAATTGAAAGCTATTGGTGGATTAATGGGCACTGATAACAGACCCTGAGTATCCCACGCCAAGAAGAAATCAGCATTTAAGGGCAGTTTAAATGTTGTATAAATGAAATTGAAAAGCGTTGAAGGTGGGTATTGATTGGACGAATTTATGAAGGTGTGTAAATGTAGGCTCCTACTGGCGTTGGGGTGGTTTCCACTTCCACATGGAAAATGCAACCAAGAGATAACCAATTACCATAGGTAATTTTATTAACTCTGAAAGATTAAATTGTAGAGAATAGTCTACCCTTTTCATTAGAATGATAATGAATTGATTCCAATATTCAAATCTTGGAATATGTCTGACAAGTTACCATAGAAACAATCAACATACCTTGAGAGATAGAAGGTTAGATTTAAGGCTATGAACTTATAGTAGTAAGAAAGATATCTCATTTATCAAGTGTGAAGAGTAGAAACATAAGATACTCAACCCTAAACAGAGTCAAACACCCTCAAAAGACCTCAGCATACTTAACACCAATGCTGACCTATCATTTGGGGCTTAACACAACCATGGCTCAGTTTGAGGTGAACTGCAAACAAGTCATGGTCAGAGAGGTAAGGTACATTCACAACCCACTTAGGATGTTTCTTACATAGACACTAGGATACATAGTCACAACCCACTAGGTTGGGTCTTACACAATTACAATCCAATGGGTTTAGCAATGTCAAGCTAATAGACAAAAAAAACCCATCCTAGTTAGGAATAATCACCACAATCCATGCCCCAGTTAGAAGGAATATTATTATAGTCACAACTTTCCTATAGGATCTTCAACACACTCATGGCTTGCTAGAATACTATTACAGTCATGGCCTGCTAGGAGAGGGCTATTACAGTCACAGCTTGTTGGGAGAGGACTTATTATAGTCATGACCTATCCACAGGGTTTCCAACAAATTCATGGCCATCCCTAGAGGGCTCCAAAACAATCAGGGTATGCTAAGAGGGGCCAATACTATCACACCCAGCCCACAATGGTTTCAAATTAGTCACGACGATCCAGGGGGACACTACACAGTTCACAGGTTAGCTGATTGAGATCATGGCTCTGCAAGAGGGACACTAACAGTCCACGGGTTAACTGCAAGAAGCCACGACCCAGTACAGTTC
This sequence comes from Pseudotsuga menziesii, assembly GCA_001517045.1. NCBI lineage: Eukaryota > Viridiplantae > Streptophyta > Pinopsida > Pinales > Pinaceae > Pseudotsuga > Pseudotsuga menziesii. The sequence continues at coordinate 60,321 of LPNX010013724.1, forward strand.
ACAGTTTAGCAAAGAAGGAAACAACCCTTAAACTCATATTTGATAACCCAGGGAAGAAGCAACGAAACCCTAGCAGCATATTCCTTGATGCCAAACATAAAGATCAGAGTTGAGGTTTAGCTTCTTGGATAATGAACAAAGAAGGATAATTCTTGATTTTATAACATGAAAAAATATCTAGAAAGGTCCTTCTTCAACCCTAGCTTTTAGGGTGGTTACAAATAAAACATAAAACATAAAATTAGGTTGACTCAGTTTAAGGTACCAAAGGTCCAATGGTCTTACAAAATAAAAACATAAAGTTAAGTTGAATTAGGATAGGGTATCAAATTTCAATAGTCCAAAAATAAAAACCATAAGGTACCAATGGTCCAAATATAAAAACCATAAAGTACCAATGGTCCAAAAAATAAAAACCATAAAGTACCAATGGTTCAAAAATAAAAATAAAAAAGTGTCAATCATCCAAAAATAAAAACCATAAAATAAAAGTCATCTTACTAAATGTATACACCATAGGGGCTCTATGACCAAGTAAAAAGATAAAGGACCATAAGTCAACCAAAGGGGTCACTAACACCCCCATTGTGCATCACATGCAGATGCAACTACTAATTCACAATGGTAGATGCTTTGTGATCCGGAGCAGAGGCACATATATGTAAATCCTGGATGCACACATGAACAACATCCATACCCCAAGTTGAATTCTTGTTTAATAAAAAACAAGTGCACAATCTATTCTCCATCTGGATAGAATTTGTAGTGTAGGTTCAAACAGTGGAGGTGCAGACAGGCTGTGTCAGACAATTTTGTTTTGCAGAGGCAATCAACAACATATCCCATATTTTAGGCCTGAAACTTACAACATCAAACTTGATACAACCAAAAAAACATTCATGAGCCTTGTCAAGCACATCACACCACCTATGAAATGTTGTAGCATCAACTGGGTGGTAGTTTGAAAGTTCTATGGGATTTTTCTAAGCATTGCCAGCTGAGATGATGATGTATTCATTCAATTCATCACAAAATTTTTGCCAGGATGCAATGTCCAAATATTTGAGACTGTTCGCTAAGGGTTTGCTACCTATTGAATACATTGCCCTCCATTTTGAGTTGTTGTAGTTGAGTTACAACGGAGGTTTTATCTCATGACTTTTACATCACCAATTACATCAAAGACATATTTGAATGGAGGAATAACAATAATACAAATAGAACAACTTCCGTAGTTACAATATTTTAATGCTGGTCGTCCCATGTAGATGCTATAATTTTGTGAACTCAACATCACCAACTTCCTCAGTTGATTAGGGACAAATATTCCTTGTTCACCAGAGATAAGATTGGGTAGTAATGCACTAATCCTCCTTGCTGTTATCTTGGAGCAAACCTTAAAGGAGACTTTACAAAAGAAATGGGTTGGAATCTGAAAAAATCATTTGGATCATTTCTGGGATTAAAGTTAGGAAGGTGGAGTTAATAACTTAATTCTACCACTAACCTTCGCAGTGGATCTAGCTTCCTCAACCATTTTGACAAGGTCCCTTATAAAAGTGTGCTGAAACCTTTGATAAAATATGGCTGGAAATCCATCTGGACCAGGAGCTTTATCCTGGTGGACTAAGAAGATGATTTTATTCACTTACTCCTATTTAACTGGGTTGAAAAGCTCCCCATTTTCCCTTTCTATAATATATTAAGAATATAAGGCACAAAATTGCTCCTCATGCATGCTGGCATTAGGTTCAGTCCTAAGACCCATGAAATATTCTAATACCTTATTGAATATTTGACAGAAGTCAATGGTTTTCTCTCCACTCGGCCTCAAATGTTAGGAAAGATGGTCCCAACGTAATATGACAGAAATACACCATTTGTTTCACAAGCCCTATATCTACTATCTATGTACATATCTCTCCTAGATTGCCTCTCCCTCTTCAGAGTTCAATATCTAGGTTTTAGTCATACTTTCTTTCTGCATTTCATTTTCATAGGAGCCGCCTAAGTGCTCCCACTTTGTATTAACATCTTAATACCAAACATTCCCATTGACCCTACTTTTGTGGTCATTCCTTGGACATTAATAAAATTATTTTATCTTATCTTTATCTCCATTATGAAGGGAGATTTAAAAAGCTGAATTTGTAATTATCCTTTTATTTGTTGTCTGAAAGAAAATTGTATTTGTGTCTCCATATTTGAATTTTAAGCTATAAAAACTTGAAGTTCAATCTCCAATGTTCTTCCTGCAGTTGAGTTTTACAAGGGGTTAGCTTGCTTCTCTTTTCTCTTTTGGGAGGTGATTGGTATAACCTGTTTCATCAATCTGGGCTTGGGTAAGAGCTAGTTTTATTCTCATACCTTCTTTGCAAGCCATAGTATTTGGAGCATTGTAATTGACCTACTCTTTGAATCGGTAAAGAAGATGTGTTCAAGTCTTCAAAGTTCAAACCCTTGATATTCAAGCCAGACCGTGTTAAATATGACAGGGATGGGATCATATTCATTGGGGTTTCTATATCTAAGGAGATGGTTATATGATCCGAGAGAATTAAAGAATAATTGAAGAAGAGAGGGTCAAACCATCACTGGGGAAGGACTCTTTGAACAAGAAAATGATATGATCTCTTTGTTATGAAGCCTTGACAGTTCTGCAGTTCATCCAAGTGTGTAGAAAATGATTTGATCTCGATTTTTATTTTGCATTTTATGGAGGGCAGATAAGCGCAATTCTCATACACTCAAAGCATTATAACTTACGCATGGATTAACGGAAAGTTGTTGGCAGATTATTGGGCACTGATAATAGACCCTGGGTAGCCCATGCCAAGAATAAATCAGCATTTAAGGGTAGTTTAAATGTTGTATAAATTAAATTGAAAAGCGTTGAAGGTGGGTATTGATTGAACGCATTTATGAAGGTGTGTAAAAGTAGGCTCCTAGTGGCGTTGGGGTGGTTTCCACATCCACATGGAAAATGCAACCAAGAGATAACCAATTACCATAGGTAATTTTCTTAACTCTGAAATATTACATTGTAGAGAATAGTATACCCTTTTCATTAGAATGATAATGAATTGATTCCAATGTTCAAAGCTTGGAATATATCTGTACCTCTTTTTGAATAATTGCAGTTGCAGCAGAGCTGTCTCCGGTAAGCATGGTCAGTTGGATTCCTAATTTCTAATAGAAGGTCTTTGTTCAAATGGATGCAACAAACTGAATTTTCATTTGGTAAAACTGAGAACAAGCTACATATAGAAAATAAGCATAACCAATATAGAAAATGAGCCTAATCAAAACATGCCATTTTCACTTTCACAATGAACCCAAAATTGTCTTCTATTCTATGATATTTTCATAGATTTTGACCTTTCAGGGATGTTACAGTGCCCAAAACTGAAAAAACAAATCCTCTTATGCACTTAGCATGCCTGGTTTTTCTTCTATTCAACATCATCATGGAAAAATTACCTCCTGAAGACTATGATTTCCACCCAACAACTATTCAAACTATGAACCTAATTGTTGGTGGGTAACAGATGGAGGTTGGTGAGCTGTTTGAGACTGGTTATTTTACCCTAGAATTGGAAAGGTTGGGGATCCATACAGAGACCCAGGTCTCTGTCGCTAACATGGTGGGGAATGAGAAAGAGAAGAAGTTATTCTAGTAGATTGAAAATGTTTGAAAAGGTTATGTACTGAGCTGTTTGAGACTGGTTATTTTACCCTAGAATTGGAAAGGTTGGGGATCCATACAGAGACCCAGGTCTCTGTCGCTAACATGGTGGGGAATGAGAAAGAGAAGAAGTTATGCTAGTAGATTGAAAATGTTGGAAAAGGGTATGTACCTTAGTTATTTAAAAAAACTCATTATATTAGCATACATACCTTAGTATCCATCCACAAAATGAAATCAATCCATTTCTTTTGTTGCATCACTTCTTTCTCTAGGTTATTTGGACGTCTTCCATATTTTTGTTCCTGCCAAATTAGTACATATGGAGAAATTAGATCAGATTGAAATTATGTTACTACAACTTCTATAAGAATAAATATCACAGATTTAATATACTTACAAAAGTTGTTATCAGTGCTTTTAAACCTTTTTGGCGACTACGATGAGTGGCCTTTGACTTTGGTACCCTCGCCTTGGAGGCCTTGTTCTTATAAATAAACCAATTGAATTCATTTTCAAAAAATAAAAGTATAAACGTTTTATATGTATTAATACATTTGAAATATCATATTGAACGAAAAATTCAATACCTGAGTGGTCTCCTCGCCGGCCTTTCTATGTGCTTCCACCTTCTCATGGGATTTTACCAATTCCTTCCATACCTTCATAGGTATGTCAAATGGCCTTTGTTTAAGCCTTTGATCCTGAGGAATTTTTTTTATTTTTCTGGTTTGGTCGCAACAAAACCTTTTACAGTTTTCAGTCATTTGTGATTTTACCTTCGTCATTGACCAACCAACCCCAAATTCACTCTCCATGTTCTGTATCACCATATTTTTCAAGTGAAGTGGAATTTTAGAGAAGGTGAGATGAAGATGTTCTCTTAGCCTATTCATGAAGGTTTTTCCTGCATCTGTTCTTCGTATCTCCCCTGAAACAGGGTCATAGTCTATTTTAGTACCTATCGACACATGATTCTTAAATTGAGACTGAACAAGAATTTGAGGTGCCTTGCTATGACATTAGCAAATGCATCGAGACACTGTTCTTAATTATTGGCTACTACTAATGATGATCTTTTCTTGGATCTTTTACTTGACCCTCGAAGGGATGGGGAATTTATTGATTCACGTAGAACTTATTGATTAGATGGATCAGGTTGATGAATTTAAGATGATTTTGTTCTCAAGAAACTGATTAAGGATCCAGGATCTAAATATTGGATTTTTTGTAGTCCTTCTGTCCCAATCACATCTGTTAGCAAAGCTTGTGTTACTGGATTCTTTCCTTGTCCAAAAAAAGTACAGAGATGCAATAACACACACTTAGATCCTTTGTTGAATGAAGTTGTGGCACTTAAATTACATGCCTCATCTTTAGTTTCTTTTGTTTAATCTTCCAGCTGTTGCTTTTCTTATATTTTGATAGCCAAAGTATTCAAACAAGCACAAAAAAACTTGAGGCAAATCTCTATTATCACTGCAATTTGGAAGGCCAACATTAAATAAAGGCATGGCAAAAGAGGTATTATATGGGGTAATAGACCTCATATAATGATTGGATGGTGCCTTTTATTAAGTATGTTAAGCAAGAAAATCCACACAGTCAGCAATCAACAAAATAGGGAATAAAGCAAAAACAAAAGCAATGGTATAATTCTGGGAATAAATCCAAAACAAAAGTGTATACTCTACTTTGGAAGATACCTATAGAAGATGGTATGCCTTGCAGCATGTGGTTTTTAATCTAATGCTAGAAGAGACTACATACAATATCCTTTTGGTATATCTTTCCAATAGAAAACGACTACTAGAGGACTAATGTTAAGAAACAACAGAAAAGGAGGTGGGGCCAATCATTGAAGAGAACAATTCTTATGAAGAAAACAACAAATATTCCCCATTTGACTATATGCTATAGCCAACTGACATATGAGATCATGATAATAATTCCTTTTATGTTATTTGAAGTGACAGTCATATATATTTAGCAAGACAAAAGAGGTATTTAACGTTGAGATGGATGATATTCATTATTAATATACGTAGCAGCAGGCACAACGGAGAATTCAATGCTAGTTGTGTCCTTTCCAAGGTTTAATTTTCTAACGGTTGCTTTTCTTATATTTTGACAGCCAAAGTATTCAAACAAGCAGAAAATAACTTTTGGCAAATCTTTGTTGTCGCTGCAATTTGGAAATGACTGGGTTAGGTTCGAGTTGCTTCCTAATCTAGAGATTTTATAATAAAAAACTTGAAATAATAAATACATAACATTTGGCAGTCCCAGCCCGTAGACCCTGAAATTGAAACATGCAATGAGGGGTAACAAAGTGCATATGTGTCACTTTTGTGGACATTTGAAAGAGAAGTTTCTTACAGTCAGGGTACGATTTCTTAATTCTTTCTAATAGAACGATATGCAAATCATGGTTTCTATTGTATATGAGGGAACATCAATTAGAAATTAAACTAACTATATATGACTAACTGTGTTGACATTATATGATTGTTATAGTTGCATCAAATGTTGAATTCAAGGAAGCATTACTAATCTCAAATTGATTTATGCCATTTATTTTATGGATGGTATATTTATGTGTATTTTGTGTACTCAAAGCACGGTTGATAAGTGATAACATGTGTTTTCATCTTCTCACCTAATTGAAGTTAGTGTCTTTTTTGAAAATGCAATGCAAACCTTCAAAGCTCTTGCAGTATATAGACATGAACTTGTTTGGAAGCATGAAGGATTCACGCTTGCTGTTTGGAGGTATGAATAATTCCTCCTTGCCCCTTACAGTTGTAAGTTATCCTATAATGCCCATGATCCTTATGTAACCACTCAATTTCTTCCTCCACACACACACACACACACATATCCAAACCATTAGACACCAAATACACAAAGTTTGATCATGTATATGCCATGATCATATAAGGGTGAATATAATAAAATTGCACAAGTTCGATACATATTTGAAACAAAATGTGTAAAAATCAAGGTCTTAAATTGCCTCCAATATCTAAATAACATCTACAACAAATAAATACACATCAACAAAATCCTCCCCTATAATGGGATCCTCATCATTAGTAGCCCCATATGCATCCTCATCTAGCCTCTACTTGAATCCTTAAGGGAAATCAATGCTAGTGCTTGGTGCTACTAGGTGATATAAACACATCCACCTGATATTTTATCAAGTCAACAACCTCCAGCTTTGGTAAAATAGGCTAACCACATTTAAAATGAGGCAGAAAGCTTAAGTTGCATGATACCCCTAAAATTGGGTCAAATCTTTGGGTCAAGAGTTCTTTTGTTTCCGATAGCAAAGCAACACCATATAATGATGGATTCATGTGCACGTTTACAAGACAAATGATAGAAAATCATTGAAGCTACTCCATAATTAACCTTATCAACAAAACAAGCAGGTGGATAGATATGACTAAGTTATAAAAATACCTGGCGCTACTAGTTGTGAGAAATAGCATGCATATAATTAAATGGTTATATAATAAGTTGACTTCCCTTGACATAAGTAAACTTCCCTTTTAAGTTTTTGGGTTTCTATTGTGCAAGTCAAGTTATGACAGATCCTTCAACTAGGATTTCTTTGCTTACATGTCTCACAATTGATCTTATAGGTCTAGCCTTTACCCTTTTACTGCTTTAAAATCTACCAAATCTCATCAGTGCATATTAAACCTTTTATACCAGAAAGGTATTTCAACTATGAAATCTAATCCTATATCCCATAGAAGAAATACAACCACCTTGTTCAGAGTGATATGCAGAAGTGCAAGCCAACATCAGTTCTTGACAGTGAAAGATGCCCACAGATTGTTGATATTAGGAGACTTTTGCCATGCCTTCAGGTCAAATTGTTGCCATCCTAAGATGGATGGTCTTTTACAATAATCCGTTTTTAGGTGCTTCTATTAAAACATGTGCATACTCTTAGAATTCAAGTATTGATCTCTTATCCATATAACGAAAAGAATCTTTTCTTTGATATGTAATGATGACCACAAAATCTTTGACATTTGTAAGGTCTTCAAAGTTTAAACTCATAGATCCAGTGAAAATGAAGTAGACATCCTAATCCCTATTTTACTGGGAAGACCCTGAAATTGAAACATGCAATGAGGGGTAACAAAGTGCATATGTGTCACTTTTGTGGACATTTGAGAGAGAAGTTTCTTATAGTTAGGGTATGATTTCTTAAGTCTTTCTAATAGAACAATATGAAAATCATGGTTTCTATTGTATATGAGGGAACATCAAATAGAAATTAAACTAACTGTGTTGACATTATATGATCTTGTTATAGTTGCATCAAATGTTGAATTCAAGGAAGCATTACTAATATCATATTGATTTATGCCATTTATTTTATGGATGTCATATTTATGTGTATTTTGAGTAATCAAAGTGGTTGATAAGTGATAACATGTTTTTTCATCTTCTCAGCTAATTGAAGTTAGTGGCTTTTCTGCAAATGCGATGCAAACCTTCAAAGCTCTTGTGATATCTAGACATGAACTTGTTTTGCAGCATGAAGGATTCACGCTTGTTGTTTGGAGGTATGAATAATTCCTCCTCGCCCCTTACAATTGTAAGTTATCCTCTAATGCCCATGATCCTTATGTAACCGCTCAAGTTCTTCCTTCACACACACACACACACACACACACACACATATCTGTATGTATATATATATATATCCAAACCATTGGACACCAAATACACAAAGTTTGATCATGTATATATCATGATCATATATGGGTGAATATAATAAAATCACACAAGTTCGATACATATTTGAAACAAAATGTGTAAAAATCAAGTTCCTAATTGCCTCTAATATCCAAATAACATCTACAACAAATAACTACACATCAACAAAATCCTCCCCTATAATGGGATCCTCATCATTAGTAGCCCCATATGTATCCTCATCTAGCCTCTACTTGAATCCTCAAGGGAAATAAATACTAGTGCTTGGTGCTACTAGTGGATCTAAACCCATCCACCTGATCTTTAATCAAGTAAACAACCTCCAGCTTTGGTAAAATAGGCTAATAAAATTTAAAATGAGGTAGAAATATTAAGTTGCATGATACCCCTAAAATTGGGTCAAATCTTTGGGTAAAGAGTTATTTTGTTTCCGACAGCAAAGCAACACCATATAATGATGGATTCATGTGCACATTTACAAGACAAATGATTGAAAGTCATTGAAACTACTCCATAATCAGCCTTATCAACAAAACACGCAGGTGAATCATGGGGTCTTCACTTAGTGAAACCATGCCATAGCACGTTCGTTCGTGGCATATTGAAACAATACCCCTATTTTCAAAAAATATTGGAAAATACCTCCCAAAATAGTTTTTTTAAACCCCCTCCCAATATGCCTTCCCAATTTAAAAAAACCACTATGATCAACACTACAAAGATCACATTCATTTCCTAAATTAACACTAGTTTGTCATTTTTTTCTAGGTGCCTGCACAATATCAAAGCGTAAGGCAAAAACATACAATGTGAAAAAGTTCAAATCAAAGTGCTAGCTAGGGATAACGAGTGGATGACCTCCAACAAGATTAACATTGATAGTTTGTTAACTACACACATACAACAAATACATTTTTTCCAGATTCCTGAAAAAGATCAGAGCTTAAGATGAAAACATACAATGTTGTGTTTAAAATTTTGTAACATTGCATATAGAGTGCACCCTTATCAGGACATTATTCAATGGTCACATACTCATCATGTATCACATAAATACTCCAAAGTTTAAAATGATTAACAGTTGACGAGGATGGATGTTCAAAAACCCATTGGCAACCATTAAAGACTTACATTGGCATTGTCTTCTAAAATGTCTTTTTCAGAAGGTATTTTAGTAAATGCACATTCCAAATCTGCTAAAACTCTTCACAAGTTCCGTTATAGTTGGGTTTTGGACCAAGTCTTGGCTAACTTTGAAATCTTGATGCCATAATGCTTTTTAGGTTACCTCGATAAACAAGCTATTATCTATTTATGAAATCAACTGCTAGCCACATATAATTCCACATAAAATGAAGGTAAATTGATATATGGCCAAATACTAAACCAGATGAGGGATTGGATGCTCAACGTAGCATCCAACCAAAATCAATATCCTTGAGCTTAAAAAAACACATTTACTGTCAATTGCATCTATAGCTCAAGTAGTTGTGAGAGTATTATCCTCCCCACCCAAGATCAATTTCCTCAAGTGACATGTTGAGTTCTTAATGAGTATATTGTTGTATTGGCCTTGAGCCCTGAAGAATCCAGTTCACCCTAGGTAGCATCGTCCGAATGAGAAGTACCTAGTCGGTTTCCCTGGGAATATGTATTGCACGGAACAAAAAACAAATGCATTTAATGTATGCAATGTGGTCTCTCTATGAGGAATTTCTTACAATGGGAATTCATGGAGATACGTTTGCAAGCCCATATAAGAGGCTGGATTGAAATTGGTCCTTAAAAATACTGTACTTCTTAGTTGGCAAAGTTAAATATGGCTCATGTGACTGTAATAAACAGTATCTAGTAAAATATTAGCCACTAGACCAAACCTGCTTTGTAAAACCTCTTCTCACAGTTTGGTAAATCAAAATAGGTTCGTTAAAAATGTCATGAGATACGTTTGCATGCCAAGGAATCCTGTTAAGAATGATCAAACTAAATGCAACTCAACTCTGGTTTTTTATCTTCCTTTAAGTAGCTAGCAAGCTACTTTAATCTTCTCTTAATTATAACTAATTAAGTAGAGCAACGACCAAACCATTTCACATTGCAGGTTACTGGAGATAAAGTGTAACTAAATGGCAAGATATGTTAAATTGGGATTTTTTTTAAAAAACTGCAGGTACTTTCTCTTATATACTTTATCTTATAAATGGTAATCAACCAAACTATTATTGTGGCAAAAAAAGCACATTCTTAGGGATATTTTCAACAAACATGACACTTGAAATATCCTTTGAGTGGTTTGAAACATGCCTGCTAATGAGAACCATTAGCATCATTCATTTGTTCTTTAGCATTACAGGAGAACCAGTAGCAGTTAGCACCATTTAATTTGGTTGTATTTCATGAAATTTTCAACTATAACCTAATAAAAATATAGATGATGTTTGGCTTAAAACACTCTTGAAATATCCATTGAGGAGTATGAAGCACCCTTTCTTATGAGAACCACTAGAGCCATTCAATTTGGTCTTTAGCATTAAGGAGGAACTGCTAGTAGTGAGCACCATTTAATTTAGTTACCTTTATTTTAAAAACTATGAGTAGAGTATGTATTCCACCAAAGTTTCCCAGAACTTGAACTTGGCCTCAACCGTTGTTTGAATTATGGTAAAATCATTAGCACTATTTTATTTGGTTTCCTTCATCTTTGAATCCATAGGTAGGGTATCTATTTCATCAAATTTTCCTAGAATTTACACCTAGCCCCAATTGTTGTTGGCATTACAAGAGAACCATTAACACTATTCAATTTGGTTACCTTCGGTTTAAAAGTCACAAGTAGGTTATCTATTCCACCAAAGTATCCCAAAACTTGCACTTGGACCCAACTGCTATTAGGATTACGAGAGAGCCATTAACACCATTCAATTTGGTTGCTTTTGGCTTAGAAGCTAGTGACTGGTCTGCATGATGTACTACATTCATAAGCACAAGCATATCACTTAGTCAAACTTAAACCCTGGTGAGGGCTAATCATCTACCATATTTCCCAAACTTGGAAAGCTACTGTTGAAAAACCAAGACCTATTGAAAAGAAATCCATTTTAAAAATTGAAATATATTATTATATAATTTGGGGAAGAAAAATACAAGGAGCTAAGTTTTTAGGAGTTTGTTGTATAAATGTGCATCTCAAGCTATTGACATAGTAGAATTGATCGAGTCCAACTATGAGGTTAATCTTGACTGGAATAATATCTATAATGATGCGATAATGAGGACCTAATTATTTCATAACCTAATGGAAGTTTTCAACTCAATTCTATGATTATAGTCTACGATAATATCTAGATATAGGAAATTTTTTTGTCAATTTTTACTAATTGTTTTCCTATCATATTTTACTTGAAAATCAGTTTTTGATAAAGTGTATGTATCATTTTGATATCTCTATTATAATAACTATGTCAGTTGATCAGTTTGGTTATGGTCACTCTATTATCAATTGAAATTATGGCATCTCTCTTGCCCCTTTTTATCTTCACACCCCTAGGGATTTGAGGATAAAGGATCCATTCTCATGCTCTATAATGAGAATTTTTCTAGGATGTCCTTAAGGATGTTTTGTTTTGATCCAATTATGTCAATATTTGAATCAAAGGGATTGTATCCAACATTCTGTGCTAGCCCATACCATCCAAGAACCCCTACTGTTGTTGCATTGGAAAATAAAAGTGTAGAACCAACGCACAACAAATATCTAAATGGAGGAAATACCTTGTCAAAGTTGAATGGAAGCCAAAATCTCAATATTTTCAGAGGTTATCATTAATCTATGTGTTGTCAAGATTCCTCCAACTTTCCATGTTTGAGTTTCCTACCATTGAACTTGGAGTAATGTCTTATTGGCCTTGAGCTTGATAAATTTCTCAAGTTTCAGTTTAGTAGAGAGATATTGACCATGATCACCATACAACCGGTAAGTAGCTGTAAAAACTTGGCCAACCCAATATGGTTTCTATAGAAAACACGCAAAATTGTTGACTCTAAGGGTGTAGATACAAACCTCTCAATTTCTATTTCAGATACAAATTGCACGAGAGCTTGATCATTTATAGAACTACTCTCATAAAATAAGTTTGGATCTAATTCTCCATTATTTCCTCCCTCATTTATAACTCACATAGTAGGATATATTGTACTCACTTCCATGAAATGAAAAGTAATCCTAGTCATATCATCATCACATGTGATTAGGTACATAGACCCTCATGGTGCATTTGTGACCAAGCACAAAATTGTCCCTAGGTTAAGATGTTCCATTGTCAGACCCTAAGCTACCTTCCCATGATCATAACAACAATTTATCCCTATAGAATGAGAAAATTCATGGAACAACATGTTGATATTAAACTTGTCTTATCTTTAAGTGGAAATATTGATCCTATTGATCCATCCTTCACGAGTATAAATGAAAGGTTGAAGTGAAAGACAACTATTGTAAATGAACATATAAAATTAAAAAAAGACAAATTACATAACATAAATCATATTACATTAAAGTATGTACAAATTATTCCGACCCCTCAATGTTCAATGATATATTACCTAATAACGTGAAACCACCTAACGAAAAAGCATGAATAAAAATAGGTTTGAAAGATTTGTCGTACATGAAGAAACCATACTCCACTTGTATTCTCTTAGTTTCTTAAATATATTGCCATTCTTCCCTGGGATCATACAATTATATTTTAATACATAAAATTAGATTTTTGTTCAAGGGAAATCCTACATCAAGAGATGCTAGTGTGATGACTAAAATAATGAAATTATTGCAGCTTTCGCCATTATTGCAGCTTTGCTTTTGCCAGTTTCACTACTTTTGCCATTATTGCAGCTTTGTTGTGTTGATGATGTAGTATCCTAGCCACTGATATTGCGTCGGCCTACATGCCACTATTATTTTCATATTTTGGATGTTGATTTATGTGAGTCCTTGCCACCATTCATAATGAGCCTTGCTGCCATTGATAATAAGCCTAATTTGGGCCAACCAATAATGATGTTCTGATTAGTTTTTTTGTAAGTACATAACTATAATTTTTTATATACACCTATTATGACAAATGCAACTATACATAGGTGGAAATTGAGCAATTATTAGTTAATTGCAAAGCCCATAATCAACCAAAGTCCAAGGATTAAACTGTGAACATAAGAAAGTCCTAAAAAAAGTGTCTCTAGAATGTTAGCATCAATTTTGAGGAAAGGAATGAGGCTTTGCAAGGATGATTTATGTGCAAATAAGGAACATAGAGAGACAAATCCATGACCATGCTAAACATGTATTTTGGTACTAATGCTCTTTTCTAGCTCTTAAGTTCTATTCTTTGCATGTAATTGTGAAGGAAACTTAAAATAAGAAGATACTTGCAGCAAGATGTTTTAGTCCCTTAGGTTCATTGGGCTTGCTTGATTGAAGACAATCTGTGAAGATGAGAATGGGCATGGGGAAATGCTGATTGGATCTACCTGTTGGATCTAATTATATGTTATCAGTCAAAATCTTGCTACAAAACAAAGTTGCAAGCAAGGACATCATGAGGTTTCATAAAATGTAGGAATGTATTTGCCATCTGCTTCAGAATATGGTCAGCTCAAGAGAACGTTGCACTGTTTCTAAAGCTAGATGCATGGAACATTGCATTGTTTCCACCATTTGCATTGACCAGAAGGTATCCATTTGTACCCAACCCAGGCCACAAAATAATAATTGCATGACTCAACATTACAATGGAAACTTAATATACTGGTTTGGTAGGGTTTGGTAGGAAGCTATGAGTCGGAAGTAATGTCAACAGAAACTTACTTTTAAAACTTTTGGAGCGAACAATACACTGCTCAAAATTCTCACGTTTTGGTTTCAACCAGAGTGTTGAATTCTGTAAGGTTGCAAAAAAAGCTAATAAATATTGGGTTTGTAATTACAAGGAAACGCTAGCTTCACAAATAGTTGCCATTGGGCCTTTGGAAATTGATCTGCCCTTCACTGACCACATCACATGACCAAGGTCTACCACCCAAACAATATAATTTTTTTTTAAAGTCTATGTTAACTACTTTCCAACTTGTTTGAATTATTACCTTTGCCAATATTAAGCATGCCCAAACCCATTTTAAGTGCAAAGAAACTAACTTTTCTTAACGTTGTTCCACATCCCATTTCCCATCTATTGAACACTTCCAATGCATCAACAAATGGATAGGATTGTTACTGTATGAAGCTAATTTTTACTCTAACATAAAATTAGGATTAGATCTGAACTATCCTAGGCTAAACCAAATGTAGGAAACAACCCTAGATTTCAAGTTTTGGATACCTGAATTTGTTCTTCTTTTTGTGTTTGATTTGAAATTGCATCTGATGACTCAACCCACACAGATTTTCCAGTATCAGTTTCCTCTGTAAGGTGTTCATCCATCTCGTCTTCATAATTTGGTAATGTTTGTATACCTGATAAAGTACGAGAAAGATCCCGACAACAACCTAAGTAGAGCATAAGATAAGAAGTTGCCAGAGTTCCGAATCTTTGAAAACCATGCCAAATAGTAGTAGACCACAATCTGCTTCTTCCATTAAAAATTTGTCCCTCAACAATAGCAAGCAAACAAAGTGCAATAAAAAAGAATATTAATCACACAAATACAAGAAAAATCATCATCAAAATGGTATGTAACGCACAGTAATGATAACTTATTACCAAGTGTAATAAAGGGAACATGTCACTGCCACAGAACATCAGGTGTAAGGGGTAACCTTGAAATTAACTGATTAGAATTAACTAATTATTACAAAACCATTGAGGCTAAGGATACTCAACAATGGATTCTCTCAGTTTGCCATGAATAGAAATTTTGTTTTTGATCTGCCAAAATAAGAATTATATCAATTTTAATGGAGCTCCTGCAGTTAGAGAATTTTCACAGGTTGAGAGAGTGGTTGTGTGTCAGCCTATCTTTGCAGATCACAATGCAAGTTCAAAATATTGAGCTTGATGTTGATGGCCACTAGATCCTAAATTACTAGTGTGGGGTCCCTGCACCATGAGCCGAGAGCCTCCTGCTCCATCTATGGTTCCCTGAATCCCCTTGTAGCAATTGCAATGGAACAGTGGCTAGCTCAAACATAGGGTTGGCAGAGTGCTGAGAGCACCAACACAATCATCCTCAATCCAAAAACAGGGAACTGACTGAAAGAGTTCCTATGTTGGCCCTGGTGATTTTGGAAGCTAAGAAGCAACTGCTGCAGGGGAATGACACATAGTGATTGGGTTCTCACATCCCAAACCACATATGGATGGTTAGGGAGTTCCATACAAGAATAATGACAATGATTCATTTGGCCTCTGGCATGGTGCCTGTAGCAGCATAATATTCCAGTCTTATGTTCTCCGTGCCTGATACTTTCAGTTCTGCACTGGCCATTATGGCCTTTTAAATTTTTGCACTCCTTGACTTAATTGTATCATGGGCATGATCTGATGGCGTATCATCAACTGGTTGAGCTCTCTGTAAATGAGAAACAAACTGCTCCTCAATCTCCAATGCTATGGTAGTGCCACTCATTCCTCTAATCTGTTGACTATCATCAGCCTAGCTACTCAAATGATTTCCTAGCCGTCCACTTCGAAGTGTTCGAAAAATCGAATCCAGATGGGATGGAGCTGAAGTACTTTCAATATTACTCTCAGTGACAACCCTATCATTCTCTGCAATCATAGACACATTACATTATATATGTCCTTAAAATTTGAATTCTAAAGTTTAAACCCAAGAAAAAAAAGCTTATAATCTATCAAATGTTCAATGAGCATAAATGTTAAAAATTACCTATTGCTCGGTGGCTCACCGATCTAGATGGAGCAGATGGTCCAATGAGAAGCGGGTTTTGAATTACGGTTCCATGGTCATCAGTCCTTCCTATAAGATTATAGATAGAGGCAGTACGTCCCTGTCGCTGATTTGCCCCAAAACTTCTTCAGTAGGCATTGCATGAAATGGATTAGATGGAAAATCACCTTCAACTCGGCCAAGCACTTCAAAATGATCAAACACATTGATCCCATCCTCCAATATCAATATAAATTTATTCTCATCATCATCATCTTCTTCATCTTCCAAGATATCATAATCGTCACCAAGCTCATTAACATCATGGTTGGCATCTGGATGTGACAAATGATGTACATCATCCTCATCTTCTTCCTCTTGATCTTCTTCATCCTCATCTTCTGCATTTTCTTCTCCACCATCACCACTAATCTCCTCTTCTTCATCCTCGTCCACTAAACTATCTTTCCCATCATGTTCAATGCTAAAACTCGCAACCACAAACATCTTCCTCAATACCCTCATTCATAAAATCCTCTTCAGACTCCATATCAAATTTCCAATAGTTTGGACAGATGTCATTGCATCATTGGAAGATTCCATTTGGTCAGACTCTGCTTCATTCTGTTGAGAATGAGCAATTGTGTTTGCTTATGGTGTTTCCTCATTCTCTCTTTCATTCTGGTGTTGATGCACATTGGAGCCAGAAACGCCAAGATTGCTACTTTTGTGTTGAGCATGTTCATGGCCTTATACCTGTTCCATAGTTAAGGACTCCAAGGTCTTCATAATACCATTTGCAATTTTAACACACTCAAGATGATCTAAATCTAGATTCTCAAGTGTACAGGACAAGGCCTAAATCATTCCAACATCTTTTAGTGTTTTTAACACTTCTATTAAGATATTTGAGCATGAAGGTGAGCGTGTTGCAAGAACATCATTTATCAGATCTATTAATGCATTCATTTGGATTTCTAGAGTGCACATGCTAAAATTTCTACTGAATCATTGGCTGATCAAAAAATGGAAGAACAAAAGCTACAGAGCATGACTACACCGGTGTTGCCTTCTCCAAAGAAGCAATATGTTTCAAATTTAGCTTCAAGGAAAGTCAATTCAATCAGCATACCTTCTATCAAGGCTTATGATGCACAAAAGGGTGAGGTTGAGCAATATGAATACAAGGCAAAGGGAATCACGGTGAATAAATCTTGTGCGACCCCAACAAAGAAAAATAGCAGAGGCCTTAAGAAAGATCATGGGCAGTCTGGCTCAGAGAAGTTTATCCAAGGGAAATTAGCTAAGTAGTTATCTGTTCGCAAGCATGAGCAAGTTTCCCCTATAAAATATGGCACTGAACCTTCATCCTAAAAGGTGATAGGTTCATCAAAATTTAAGGTGAAGATAAACGATACTGCAGCAATGAAATTGGATGGTGTGTCACTATCTACAGACTTTGCATTTAGAAAAAGAAAACAATATTAGACAAGTGTGAATCTTATATTAATTCATCACTTTCTATAATGATGGCTACCTTCAGACCTCTCTTTTCTCTGTGTCTTATCAAGTGTAGCATAATCCTTAGCACATGCATGAAAATTATCTATTGGATCACATGTAAAACTCAACCACAAAATGTGAAAGCACGCACTTCACAAAATATGACTAGATTCTGAAGGTATGCCAAAGACACAGCCTTATGGGACTGAAATCCAAGAATGAGGAAGGCATTGCTACAACAAATTTAGTTGGATGATGTTAAGCCCTAGTCTACCATTTTTTCGAGAAGCTAGCATTTCCATGGAACCAACATGCCTTTCCATCTGTGGACAAAAAAATAATCTTGATAAATGTAACAACCAATTGTAAATGTTAAATATATTTTGATTTCAAAATTTTTGATAAATTCATTATCTTGATTAAACAAAATTAAGTTTATACAATGTTACAAAAGCAATGCTTGATATTGCAAACAACAAAGAGAGCTATATCCTAGAGACAACAAAAGTGGAAGGGAAAAAAATAACTTTTTTGAAAAATATCCTAAACTCGTAGGATCAAGTCATTTTTGCGTGATTTTTGCATAAAGGGAAATGTTTAGCTCTTCACCAAAAGCCAAAAGCTTATTACATAAATGCATACTGCATATAGTATGTTTTCCTCATTGCAATGGCTGTTGATGATTGTTTAGCATAGGATGGAAATTTTTCCCAGAAATTTTTCTCACAAATATATAAGAATTCAATTATAACTTAAATTTGTTTATTTAAATATTTAATTTATTAGGTCTTTATTATTATTAAAGTTTAAATTATACAAAAATATATAATAAAATTCAATTATAACTTAAAAATTTTAATTTAAATATTTAATTTATTAGGCCTTTATTATTATTAAAGTTTAAATTATACAAAAATATATAACTATTTTTAACCAACATAAATCTATCATTAAGGAATCTCTCTTTTTCAAAATTTGTCTAATTTATATAGTTTAATATATACTATTTTAAATATAATTTTTGTATACATGGTTATTTTTATATTATTTAATTATTTTTAATAAAGATAAGCTGTATTTTTATATTATTTAATTATTTTTAATAAAGATAAGGTGTTAACTAAAATGAACAAAAAATGCATTCCAACTGAGCTATATAATGGAACTTTAAAAAACCAACATAATTTCTAAAAACTATATAATAAAAATAAAGCTAAATTAAGCCAACATAATTTCTACAAATATATAATAAAAATAATTAATTCTTACATCATTTTAAAAAAACGACACACCTTATTCATTATCGATCAAATTATCTTAACAATATGATACTACAAAAATTTTCATGATAACTTTCACCTTTGAACAATTGATAGCTGACGAACAATATCACTAGGCAGATTCAGCTCTTCAGAGTTATAACTTTTGACTCCGTCATCCTTGTTAAGAATCCACCATGTATACCTTGCCCACGTGATGCCCTGCCCAAAATAATTACATGATTGTAGACAGAGCAACACTATGTCATGCTCGTTTACTGCCCAGCAGTCAATATCGTTATGCACCTTATATTGAGGTATATGGGGCGGCAGAGGACTGACGTCCAGACTTCTCCTCAGCTCAACCCGCGTCCAACCGCTTCGCGTGTGCTCCATAGCGTACACATCAACAATGGGGCGCTCAGCGTTGTTCTGCTCACATACTGCATACAGTGTTCCAGACCTAGATGATATTAACGCTCTCCTTTTATAGTAACAAACTTGAAAGCATGTTCTTGGCAACTCAAGTAACCTCTCAGCTAAGGCCCTGTTGGCATCATCTTCCACCCATATTTTCCTCTCAATGTCCAAGTGAATGGGAACTAAACGGCCAACATCGCCATTTGCGGCTCGTTTATCTAATAAAAACAGCTTTTTCTGCCATACGATCGGCGTATAATGATAATTCTGATGCAACGGACATGGTGGAAAAAGTGACCAGCTTTCAGTGTTTACATCCAAGCACAAGGTTTGCATAGTGTCACGACCTTCGAACCTTAAAAGCACTATTAACATATGGCTCACAATTGATTTTAATATCACTTTCGGTTTTTTCCGTGGATTTTGACTTTCAATTTCTTGACATATTGTGGATGTATGCAATGGCGTCAAAGCCCAGTCACCAGTAGTATATGCAGAATTAATATAACTGAAGGGTTTCCTGGGATCATAGCCGCTGCAGTATACTATTTTTTCTCCGACTGCTACAAAAGAGCGATCGGCGCCTTCGTAATTGAGCACAGTGTAAGGGTAGGTTAATAATGCACGTCTTTCCAATAGCTGATTGGGTAATCGTGGTACCCGCTTGTCTCTGGTTTCACAGTCGAGAAATTTGACTTCATTTACGTTAACAGGACCAATCTCGAATAAACGGAACAGAAGACCAAAATTGGATGGTGGTGGGCTCAGTGGATTATCAATGACTTGTCGAAATCTATGAGCAATTGGTTCACGCACCGTGGCGTTGCGAATGAGAGGAAGCAGACGATTGTAATGAAGACGCGGAAGGATTCGATCGCTTATCAAATCGTCGTTCAGGAGATTGAAACGCTCGATGGCCGTTGAACTCGCAGAAATATCTGTAAATCTGGGAGGTAGGTATTGAAGAATTTCTTCTGATTTGTTTCGATCATCATTCTTTCCATTATCATTCTGCGAGGCTTCCATGTTATTTGCCATAAATAATTTGTAGAAGTACTTTGTGTTCTTGAAAGAGATTTTTGTGTACAGTAGAAATAAACCTGTTCTCCTATACTTATAGGGTTTCAAATTTGAATATCAATGTCACGCAAACGCCAGCATGTACGCCGGTTAAGATGAGATACGTCGGTTCACGTATGGCTGTTTTTACTTTATTATTTTTAATAAAAATTGAATCTTATTATAAATAAAAATTGAATCTTATTATAAATAGAAATTAAATAGCAAGTAATCTAGGGGAAATTTAATTTTCTAAGTGAATTACAAATACTAGTTCAGAAAATTCTAGGAAAAATAAATTTTCAAATCCTAGATTGAATATCGTGAAAGCCTCTTGTCTCTGGTTTCGCAGTCGAGAAACTTGAATTCATTAACGTTAACAGGACCAATCTCCATTACACGGAAGAACAAAATTTTCGAGTAGAATATAAAAAAATATGTCCTACTATACTTATAGGGTTTTAAATTTGAACATCAAAACTACTTAATAAATTGCCAATACAATACTAGTTATCTTTGCTCTTTATGAGTTGATGTTGATGATGAACAAAGTGATATTATCATATATTATAAGTGGTTTCTTTTCTATAATCTTTTTTTTCATGGAGAAAAAAAAATCGTAGTTTTGTATTGTAATTAGAAATCTCCTCGTGTGTCAATCATTTGCTAGAAAGGTATGGAGTTACCTTTCCATCCGACCATTTGCACCGATCGGACGACCTGGCTCGCGTGAGCTTTCACATCACCCATTGCTGGTCGTCTGATCTGTGCAAATGGTCGGGTGGAAAGCTAACGCCGAAAGGTATGATTCACATATTAGCGTCAGTGCTTATCAACAGAAATCAAACCTCCTTTTTAACATGTTATTTAACATTGTAGAAATCAAACTTCTAATCTTAGTCTAGTTGGAATAATTACTAAAGAACAAATAATTATTGATAGAGTATTTAGTTTTAGTTCATTAGAGAGCATCAATTGGGTTAATTGTTAAGGAAACAAATACATTAAACTTGAAAAAACATTAATAAACGTGCTACAACCTGCAAAAATCACTCACTAATGGGCTGCCACACTGGTATGGTGCGAGAAGGGTGCATTATCATGAGAAAGAAATACACATGGGAAGGAGTCTATTAATGTGGGTGGGTCACATGACTGTTGAAGGGATATATGTGGTGTTAGCATGGTCTGAATGTCGAGAGATAAAATGGATAAAACGGTCTCTTGGGGGATGACTTTTTGGCATCAAAGGGACGATTCTCTTCACCTGCAAAGAATAAAAGACTAGAAATTAGCCACTTCACAAATAACAACCTAATAAAAGAAAAATGAACTAAAACAAAGTGGAGTCTCCATAAATACTATTGTGGGAAATATTACACAAAAGTGATTTCTTGCCACTTGGTTAGGGGCAAGGCCTTGTAGGCTACAACAGGGCCTCAGTATTAGGTTCCCCTTTGTGGGTGTGGGTGAGTGCGAGTCCAAGTGATTTTGCAAGTGGTTGTTAGTAGAAATTAAATATATAACAAAGAAAATAGAAAAACCAAATAATATATTGCAAGGTGGGGTAAGAGAGGCAAACTTCAACAACGAATAAAAGCCAAACCATTTCTTATATTGCCTAATGGTCAAGCATATACAACACCTTGGAGGTGTGAGCTCCAAATGGAGGCAAAAAATCATCCTAAGAGAATTCTATTTAGTTCACATTTGATGTCAAGTGGACTAAAGTACAAATGAGGAGAACACTTGCCCCTTTGAGGGAGGAGGCAAGAGAGCTTAGTGAATGCTTGAAAAGAGGGAAAAGGTGAGTTATAAGGGAGCTCAAGGAAAAATCCAACAACATGACATTTCTTTAAGAATTCTCTTCCAATTAGCATGCACATGGATTTCTTTTATAGGACAAGATGTAGCCAAGAAATAACAAGATCCCAATGTGAACCCAATGATCCATGATGTGGCTCCAAAGTACACAAGAGATGCCATTTAAGACAACCAAGTGTGTGAAAAGCCAAAATTCAATTTTTTTGAGTAACTGGAGCTTTCATGAGCCTTCAATGCACCATTAGTGGTTGTGATCCCACCAGTCGCTCTACGCTAACGTTGAACTAGCGACACATGATGTCGTGCATATAAACAAAGTATTACCTACATGGTATGCATTTTGAATGTCTTGGGGAATTTCTGGAAGTAGGATGCTATTTGGGTCTTGTAAAGGTGTCTTCGGTTGGATGCATGTTTTATGTTGATGACGCTTTACAATGCAAATTGCAAAAATGTCACATGTGTGTGATATTCTTGTGATAACATGAATCATTTCCATATATATATTTTAAAAAAATTATGCATTTATCATTAAATTACTTTACATGCATATGAGTCACTTGTTGTCTTTTCCTAAAATTTACAAGCACAAGTCTATCATTAAATGCAATTTTGACATATTAAATGATAATATTAAATTTTCAAAAAAAAATATATGTGGAAAAACAACATAAGTCCCTGCAATTTTTGTTTGTTGCATATCGGAATTCATATGGAAAATATGAGTATTGAGAGGTTCAATTTAATAAATCAATAACAAAATAAATTTTCATCGTCATTTTTGGCCAAAAGTGTTACCCATCTTCATGGATTCCACCAAAAGTTGTTTTTATCTAGGGGAATAGATGTGTGCCTACCGATATTCGTATGGATGAGTCCTCTCCTTAAGCAACAACGGTCTCAATTTGTAATACCCCTATTTTTGACATGGAAACTATTTAATCCAAATTATGTAAATGATGTAATTATGCTAGTATGGATTCCTAGTGTGGAGCTCAAGGCCAAGCCCAGACTAGTGAATGGATAGGCATGTATGATGTAATTTTTTTTATTTGGACCCTATGGTTGGATTATAATGCAAATTAAAAATGTATGTAAATATTATGTTGGAATTTAATAAAATGATCCAACATGACTGTGTAAAGAGCACTAGAGGGGCTATGATCACTACAACAAAAACGGGATTAAGCGTCATATTTAACACCGGATTTTAGTGTAATTTTTTCTCAATTGTGATGAACAATCTAGCGCTAAAACATGTGTTATTGTACATTTTCGTAAAACGTTGTCTATTGCGTCTTTTGTTTCATCCTTTTAAACGTCCATTTTTGCTTCCATTGTTGCGCCCATTTTTTTGCGTCTTTTTTACACCTTTTTTTGTGCCCAATTTTGCATCTTGTATTGCATCTTTTTTGCACCCTTGGTTACGTCCTTGCCATTCATCCAGTTTGGCGCCCAGTTTTACATCCAATGTTGCATCTGATGTTGCTCTTAATTTGACGTCGAGTTTGGTACCCAATTTTGTATCTAATTTTACGTCTACATTTGCATCTAGCTTTACGTCTAGTTTTACTTCTAATTTTGCATCCCATTTTACATATTTTTTTGCGTCCATGTTTGTGCCCAAAATATCATCATATTTCACGTCTTCTTTTGTGTCTAGGTTTGCACCTACTATTCCATCCCAGTTGATGTCTTTTTTTGCATCTATGTTTGCACCCAGCGTTGCACCTAGTGTTGCACCTAATTTTGTGTGTAATATTGTGTCATGTTTTACATCCAATGTTTCAACCCATTTTACACCCAATATTGTATCTCGTTTTATGTCTTTCTTTGTGCCAAGTGTTGCTTAGAGTTTTGCGCCTAGTCTTGTGCTTGGCTTTACATCGAATGATGCATCCAATTTTATGCCAACTTTAGCATCCAATTTTATGTCAACTTTAGCATCCAATTTTGCGTCCAACTAAGAATCCACTTTTGCATCTACTATTGCATCTAGTTTTCGGCATCACATCTTCTTTTGCGTCTAGGTTTGCACCTACTATTGCGTCTTGGTTGATGTCTTTTTTTGGATCTAGGTTTGCACCCAGCGTTGCACCTAATGTTGCACCCATATTTGTGTCTAATGTTGTGTCCTGTTTTACATCCAATATTGCATCTACTTTTATATCCAGTGTTTCATCCCATTTTACATCCAATATTGTATCTTGTTTTAAGTATTTCTTTGTGGCAGGTGTTGCTCATAGGTTTACGTCTAGTGTTGTGCCTGGTTTTACATCGAATGATGCGCCCAATTTTATGCCAACTTTAGCATCCAATTTTGCGTCCAACCAAGAATCCACTTTTTCATATACTATTGCATATAGTTTTGGGCC
The DNA here is from genome assembly GCA_001517045.1 of Pseudotsuga menziesii. NCBI lineage: Eukaryota > Viridiplantae > Streptophyta > Pinopsida > Pinales > Pinaceae > Pseudotsuga > Pseudotsuga menziesii. The sequence continues at coordinate 85,076 of LPNX010013724.1, forward strand.
TAATATTGAATATAGTTTTGAGCCATTAATCGTGTCTAGTTTTTGCATCCAATTTTATGTTTAGTGTGATGTCCATTTTTTTGTCCGCATTGTCTTATGTGTCGTCCACTTTTATATACACGTTTGCATTTGGTGTGATGTCTACTTCCGCGTCATGTTTTTCATCCAGATTTGCAATTACTGTTGCATATAATGTTGCATCCATTTTGTGTTTTGTTTTGTATTTACTGTTAATTAAGAATTTAAAATTCAATTATTAATAGTGAAATATAACATTTTTTATTGTTTTTGCACCCATTTTATTAACTTCAATTAAATATTGAAATATATCAAAATTATCAAATATCATTAAAAATTCAAATTAAAGAAGTTTACTAAAAATTCTCAACATCCATCCAAAAATAGTAATATCATCGTATATATATGCTAATTATTCATGAAAGGAACATTGGCAATTTCTAATATAAATAAAGAAACAAGACATTACTAATTATATCATCATCTTCTTTAATGAAATCAACTAAAATTCAAATGTTTGATCAACATACCAAAACCTTTCATGGATATCATTATAGTAAAGTAAAGAGAAGTCAAATATATATGTGAATTAAATACCACTCTAACAAAAAAAATGTTGTATAATCTATATATATAAATATAAAAGTCAAAATTATAAATGTATCATAGTTATTTATGTAAATATAATGCAAAATGTATCATGTTCTTGCATAGCGTCAGTCTCTAACTAGCACCAACAACATCATCATCAAGATCATGTTCATGATCATCAAAATCGTCATCTTGATTAACCTCGTCATCATTGTCGCCATCATCATCATCATCATCATCTTCTTCTTCTTCTTCTATATCCAATGTAGGCTCAACATAATTTGGGTGATTATCTATAGAGTCATCAATTGTTGTGATCTGGAAAAAAAAATCAATATCAGATGTTAATATTAATTTCATACCACAATGCATATTTCTTATATATTTTTAATATTACCTCATACCAAGTTAAAAATAAGTATAATACAATTGCAATTAATGCGTGTGTACTAATATAACTACAAAAAAGAACATGAAGCTTAAAACGTTTAAAACTTTATCCAACTTTATTAAAACGTTTGAAGCTTTATCCAAGATATTGCCGTTTCTTTGGCATTCTAGTGTATTGCCTCTCTATTGCAATGAATCCTTTGAAAATCTATCCAAGATATTGTAATCCCCTTTTTATTGAATCATAAGTGAAATGGCTTCACTTATGAATTTTCAGGTTTGAATTTTCAAGTCTTCTAAAAATACATCCTACATTAGATGTAAATGTCTTTATGACATCTAACGTCAATTGAATAGCCTAATGATGATCTACACACATATATGATAAAACCACCACCACTACATGAAAAACGAAGTGAAACATAGAGGCACTCAGACCGGATTTCACACCAAACATATTGAAATGCACCCATGGGGGCTTCACTTGTTGACCAATATCCTATCACGTTAGTTCATATTGTGGGTTTTAAAATTATCAAAAATCGAACCAATATATTATAGGTATTGGGGTGATGAGGGGTTTAAGGTGGGGATGGTTAGGGTGGTTTATAAGGATTGAGGTATAACAAGGGGTGGGGAGCAGGTTTTAAGTATTGGGAGGGGGTTTCAACAAAAAGAGTTTGGGTCAATATCTCTCGAAATTAAGGGTATTCTTTAATATCCCACGATCCCACGTGCTATGTGAGAGGTTCACTAATTGAATTCCCCGTGAATGCACCCAACTTATGAAATTCAAATTTCTCACAATTCGTTTAAAAGTTCAATTCATTTCAATAAAAATCCATCGGAGTAACTAGACCTATAACATTGACATGTGTTGCTCCATAAAGACTAGACATTGTAGTAGCAAAGCATGCTAGATTTACAATAATCTATCATTCATAGACAATGATAGCACACCAAACGAAATATATGATTGAAGCATTTGAATCAAAATAATACTTCTTAACAAAAGTAAACCCTAGAGTGCAAGTCAACGTAATTGAAGTTGCTATATGTTCAGTTTCAATTTCAGAGTTAAATTGTGCAAGGATAAGTAACTGGAGGTTATGGGAACTCTTCTAAGTAGTCCAATCATTGCTTTGCAGGTACTGGAGGTTATTTTACCCTAGAATTGGAAAGGTTAGGGATCCATACAAACACCCAGGTATATGCCGCTAACATGGTGGAGAATGAACAAGAGAATAATTAATGCTAGTAGACTTAAAATGTTGGCAAAGGTATGGAACACACTGTGTTGACAATAGAATTTTCTCCAATAAATAAAACTGGGACAACTCATTAACATGGAAAACTGATTCACACACCCATATGCATGGTTTAATGTGGAACAATTCTCGATTTTTAGTTTGCAATTTATGGAGGGCATATAAGAGCAATTCTCATACACACAAAGCATTATAACTTATGCACAGATTAAATGAAAGTTGTTGGTAGTTTATTGGGCACTGATAACATAGCCTGGGTAGGCCACACCAAGAACAAATAAGCATTTAAGGGCAACTTAAATGCTATATAAATGAAATTGAAAAGAGTTGAAGGTAGGAAATTGAAATAAACAAAACCAATATAGAAAATCAACCTAATCAAAACATGCCATTTTCACTTTCACAATGAACCCAAAATTGTCTTCTCTTCTCTGATATTTGCATAGATTTTGACCTTTTAGAAATGTTATAGTGCCCAAAACAGAAAAGAAAAAAAAAAGCCTCGTATGCGCTCAACATGCCTAGTTTTTCTTCTAATCATCATCATCATGGAAACATTACCTCCTGAAGACTATGATTAAGATCACACCAAGACAACCATACAAAATGGGGAGTAATAGACCTCATATAATGATTGGTTGGTGCCTTTTATTCACGGGGGCTTCACTTGTTGACCAATATCCTATCACGTTAGTTCATATTGTGGGTTTTAAAATTATCAAAAATCCAACCAATATATTGGAGGTATTGGGGGGATGAGGGGTTTAAGGTGGGGGTGGATAGGGTGGTTTATAAGGATTGAGGTATAAAAAGATGTGGGGAGGAGGTTTTAAGTATTGGGAGGGGGTTTCAACAAAAATATTTTGGGTGAATATCTCTCAAAATTAAGGATATTCTTTAATATCCCAGGATCGCACGTGCTATGTGAGAGGCTCACTAAGTGAAGTCCCCGTGCTTTTATTAAGTATGTTAAGAAAGAAAATCCACACAGTCAGTAGTCAACAAATTAGGGAATAAAGTAGCAGCAATAACAATGGTATAATTCTGGGAATAAGGCCAAAACAACAGTGTATACTCTACTTTGGAGGATACCTGTAGCAGATGGTATGCCTTGCAGCATGTGGTGGTTAATCTAATGCTAAAAGAGACTACATACAATATCCTTTTGGTATATCTTTCCAATAGAAAATGACTACTAGAGGACTAATGTTAAGAAACAAAAGAAAAGGAGGTGGGGTTAATCATTGAAGAGAACAATTCTTACGAAGAAAACAACAAATATTCCCCATTTGACTATATGCTATAGCCAACTGACATATGAGATAATGTTAATAATTCCTTTTATGTTATTTGAAGTGTCAGTTCAAGATATTTAGCTAGACATAACTTTGTCACTAGTGTGGTTTCATACAAACAATTGTTGGAGGATCGACTTTGGAAAGAAGTGGAACCTTTTAGGAAAACAACAAATACATTTATTTCCCAAAAGCAATGAAAGTTATCCAAAACACTGAGTCAGTCTAGTGGCACTCCCTAGTGACTGGAAAAGGACTAGTCCAAATAGAGAGGCTTCCAACTGTGACTAATGTTGGTTTACCTATAGTTGTTAGGTGAATTTTCTTGTGCATATTTGTGTGATATCAAGCCCACGGATCTACCCAAGTGACCAAAATGTATTTTCTTTAGATGTCCTCCATAATGTTCATGATCAATTCCTTGTCATTTTAACTCATCATGTATCATTATTACAATAAGAAAACATTATATTTCGTATATGCATTTATGCACTTTGAGTACCTTTGTTCTGTGTTTTGTGTTCAACATCAATTTATGAACCATTTATCTCATAACAGACCTTGATTAGCCCATGCAGATTACTGAGCACTGATAATAGACCCTCGGTAGCCCATACAAAGAAGAAATAAGCATATAAGGGCAGTTTAAATGCTGTGTAAATGAAATTGAAAAACGTTGAAGGTACGTATTGATTGAACACATTTATGAAGGTGTGTAAATGTAGGCTCCTAGTGGCATTGGGGTGATTTCCACTTCCACATGGAAAATGCAACCAAGAGATAACCAATTACCATAGGTAATTTTATTAACTCTCATGAAAGATTAAATTGTAGAGAAATAGTCTACCATATTCATTAGAATGGTAATGAATTGATTCCAATGTTCAAATCTTGGAATATATCTGTACCTCTTTTTCAATAATTACAGCTGCAACACAGTTGTCTCTGGTAAGCATTGTTAGTTGGATTCCTAATTTCTAATAGAAGGTATTCGTTAAAATAGATGTAACAAATTGAATTTTCATTTGGTAAAACTGAGAACAAGCTATAGATAGAAAATAAGCATAACCAATATATAAAATAAGCCTAATCAAAACATGCCATTTTCACTTTCACAATGCACCCAAAATTGTCTTCTCTTCTCTGATATTTGCAAGATTTTGACCTTTTAGGGATGTTACAGTGCCCAGAACTGAAAAAACAAAGCCTCTTATGCGCTCAACATGCCTGGTTTTTCTTCTAATCAACATCATCATGGAAAAATTGCCTCATGAAGACTATGATTAAGATAACATACGGACACCCATACAAAATGGGGGGTAATAGACCTCATATAATGATTGGTTGGTGCCTTTTAGTAATTATGTTAAGCAAGAAAATCCACACAGTCAACAGTCAGCAAATTAGGGAATAAAGTAGCAGTTTAACTTACAAGCCACACAGTCAGCAATCAGCAGGAAACCCATATAACTTCTAGTTATATCTTATAAAGCACTGAGACTTTTGTTTTATCTTTATTTAGAACTGGCGTTCCTCACCTTTAGGATTTGATTATTCCATACCTCCATCTTTAGTTTCTTCTTCTGGGGCAACCTATCCAACCCTTTAGTATTTTATAACTGCGTGCCTCATCTTTAGTTTCTTACATTTAATCTTCTAGCTCTTTCTTTTTTATATTTTGACAACCAAATTATTCAAACAAGCACAAAATAACTTCTGGCAAATCTCTGTTGTCGTTGCAATTTGGAAGACAAACATTAAATAAAGACATGACATAAGAGGTATTTAACGCTGAGATGGATTATATTCATTAATTAATATACGTGGCAACAGGCACAGAGGATAATTCAATGCTAGTTGTGTCCAATCCAACGTTTAATCTTCTAGATGTTGCTTTTCTTATATTTTGACAGCCAAAGGATTCAAACAAGCACAAAATAACTTCTGGAAAATATTTGTTGTGGCTGCAATTTGGAAATTACTAGGTTAGGTCTGAGTTGCTTCCTAATCTGAGGATTCTATAATAAAAAACCTAAAAGAAGAAATCCATAACATTTGGCAGTCCCTGGGGTAGGCATCTGTGATTCAATATCAGTTCGATTTCGAAGTTTAGGAGGTGTTGGTTTTACGTTAACTAGCTCAAAAACTCATGAAAATTGTCCTCATTCTTCTCTTCTTTGATATTTGCATAGATTTTGACCTTTTAGGGATGTTACAGTGCCCAGAACTGAAAAAACAAAGCCTCTTATTGGTTAAGCACAATTGTAGTGTCATGGCTAGCTAGTGCACTTATTTTAATTTATCTCCATCTAAGTCACAAATTCACCTCACCTATTTCATATATGCATTTATGCACTTTGAGTGCCTTGATTCTGTGCTTTGTGTGCAACATCAGCTTATGAACCATTCAACTCATAACAAAAATGTGTGCATCTCTCACAATTGCCTCCAAAGATATGTCGTTTATTCAGATGAAATATGTTGCGGCAACTGTGGTTTCTATGTTCAGATTGTATTACCTGGTTGAATATTCAGCTATGGGAAATCCAAATCTCATTCACAGCTTGACTGCATGCATGAAGGGTGGTTTTTCTGTTTTTCTTGAAGAGAAGAAGTCTAATTGATAGCCCTAGTATCCCCATCATAACTTCATTTGATTCAGTGTTTTTCACTTATAAAAATACATTTATAAAATAAAGGAGATCCAAATACCACCAATTATACTTTAATCTTTTAACTCTCATTTATTATTATCCTTGAAAAAATTAAAATATAAATCCTCTGTCTTTTTCTGGAAAAAAAAAATTCAATTAGGTTCTGAAAAAACTAAAATATAAATCCCCTATCTTCTTCTTAAAACAAAATTTCAATTAGGTAAAAACCCATAGATTTAATAAAATAATAAAAACAATCTATGTTTGCTCAAATAATTTTGATTTAGAATTATAAAAAACAAGTTCTCTATGCAGAATAAATCTTTGTTTACCATGGATTTATACTGGTATGGAAAAGCTTAAAAGACTTTGTTCATAGTATAGTTTAAAAAGTTGAACTTCTCTTCCCCTAAATTGCCCTCTCTGTGTGAGGTCAGGGTCACTGCTGCGAGATTCCCATTGCATTGCATTTGTCAAATGCATAGTCTGTAGACCACAAACAGACCATCATTAAAAAAATACATGACATAAGAGGTATTTAACGCTGAGATGGATGATATTCATTACTTAATATACGTGGTAGAAGGAACAAAGGAGAATTCAATGCTAGTTGTGTCCTTTCCAACGTTTAATCTTCCAATTGTTGCTTTTCACTTTTCACTTTCGTTCCTCACCTTTAGGAGAGAGAGGGGTTAAGGAAATTACTTTTGCTTCTGCTTCTTCACTGCTTGTGATTTATTGATGGTGCCAACATCTCTCAGGAGGGGTGGTCTCCCCAAACACCAATCCTTAAAGTGAGATGGAAGCGTGCTCAAATAGCCTTTCTTTAAAGAGAAGGAGCGAAGCCTCACTTGCCTAAGCCGCCTATCACTGCTGCCCCCTACCTTAGAACCTTACATGCATTAAATTTGGTATTTGCATATATACAAATGTGAGTTCTTTAACCCAGATGGAAAGCCTATGACTCCGCCTATCACCCAATCTTTGATCTATGAAATGTGTCGGGTCTTATTGGATCCACCAGAAACACTTATTGGGAAACCCATATAACTTCTAGTTTTATCTTATAAAGCACCGAGACTTTCTTTTTTATCTTATTTAGAAATGGCATTCCTCACCTTTAGGATTTGATTATTTCATACCTCCATCTTTAGTTTCTTCTTCTGGGTCAACCTACCCAACCTTTTAGTATTTTATAACTACATGCCTCATCTTTAGTTTCTTACGTTTAATCTTCCAGTTGTTACTTTTCATATATTTTGACAGCTAAAGTATTCAAACAAGCACAAAATAACTTCTGGCAAATCTCTGTTGTCGCTGCAATTTGGAAGACCAACATTAAAGAAAGACAGGACATAAGAGGTATTTAAAGCTGAGATGGATGAAATTCATTAATTAATATACGCGGTAGCAGGCACATAGGTGCCTAAGGCGCACATTCACGTCGTCTCTTTCCTTTAAATTCATTGCTACAATTTTATTTAAGGATCTAATATAAAGCGCTATCACTTCTATTTATAGTTTATCCCCTCTCTTGACTATTTACAAAAATTTCAAGAGTGAGTCTTTGCATGCTAATCATCTTGGAGTTCTTTGTAGACACTGTTTTGATGGAATTGTAGTGGTACTCCCTGAGACTGAAAAAGTACTAGTCCGAATAGAGAGGCTTCCAACTGTGACTAATGTTGGTTTACCTATAGTTGTTAGGTGAATTTTCATGTGCATATTTGCGTGATATCAATCCCACTAGGTGGATCTACCCAAGTGACCAAAACGTATTGTCTTTAGATGTCCTCCATAATGTTCATGCTCAATTCCTTGTCATTTTTAATCATCATGTATCATTATTACAATAAGAAAATATTATATTTAGTATATGCATTTATGCACTTTGAGTGCCTTTGTTCTGTGTTTTGTGTGCAACATCAGTTTATGAACCATTCTTCTCATAAAAAAATGTATGCATCTCTCACAATTGCCTCCAAATTATATGTGCCATCAAAGTCCTACTTTTCTATATGCATGTTGTCAGTTATTGGCAACTTAATAAGCACCATTGATTCACGATTCTTTGCATCAAATTTATCCTCTACCAAGGTCTCCTTCCCTATAGCTACATCAAGTTATTCCCCATCATTGGGCTCTCTCACCTATTTGTAATAAACATATGTATTGAAGATGGCTATCATATGTTGATTCTAGGTACTCAATTGCGACCATGAGACTTCTGCCTAGATTTTAGAATTATATTTGACAAGCTAGAAATATTTAAAATAATAATGATAACAATAGCAATCAGATAACTCCTAAGAAACTTACCATTTCCCTTAGCATGGTGCCCAATGTGTGTTCAATGACAAAATCTCAAGTTCAACTCCTATGCACAAGATGTAGCTAGTGATTAGAGGCATGTAGTTAAGAGTCACGATAGACATAGGTCTAGGGTGGTACTAAAGCTAAAACCCTTGCAATTATGTCCACAAGCCACTCTGGTGGATAATTCTAGTACATGTACACAAATAGAGTAATATAGTGTTATAGATAAACCTAGTCTTTCTCTTGTGAACATTAATTTATTCATATAATATTTAATGTTAAAGAGATCAATGCTCGGTCAAAATCCATGTAAACCAGAAGGTGCAGCAAGGATGTCCTCCATTTCATAGGCTATCTTGGCTATCACATCCGGTTTGGAATCCTAATTTTTAAGTTGGGCATGACTGTCCATCCTTATTTTGCATTCTATGAAAATGGAACAATTCTCAATTTTTATTTTGCATTTTATGGAGGGCAGATAAGTGCAATTCACATACACTCGAAGCATTATAACTTACGCATGGATTAATTGAAATCTGTTGGCAGATTAATTGGCACTGATAACAGACCCTGAGTATCCCACGCCAAGAAGAAATCAGCATTTAAGGGCATTTTAAATGATGTATAAATGAAATTGAAAAGCGTTGAAGGTGGGTATTGATCGGACGAATTTATGAAGGTGTGTAAATGTAGGCTCCTAGTGGCGTTGGGGTGGTTGTCACTTCCACATGGAAAATGCAACCAAGAGATAACCAATTACCATAGGTAATTTTATTAACTCTGAAAGATTACATTGTAGAGAACAGTCTACCCTTTTCATTAGAATGATAATGAATTGATTCCAATGTTCAAATCTTGGAATATATCTGACAAGTTACCATAGAAACAATCAACATACCTTGAGAGATAGGAGGTTAGATTGAAGGCTATGAACTTACAGTAGTAAGAAAGATATCTCAGTTATCAAGTGTGAAGAGTAGAAACATAAGATACTCAACCCTAAACACAGTCAAACACCCCTCAAAAGACCTCAACATACTTAACACCAATGCTGACCTATCATTTAGGGCTTAACACAACCACGGCTCAGTTTGAGGTGAGCTGCAAACAAGTCATGGTCAGAGAGGTAAGGTACATTCACAACCCACTTAGGATGTTTCTTACACAGACACTAGGATACATAGTCACAACCCACTAGGTTGGGTCTTACACAATTACAATCCAATGGGTTTAGCAATGTCAAGCTAATAGACAGAAAAAAACCATCCTAGTTAGGAATAATCACCACAATCCATGCCCTAGTTAGAAGGAATATTATTACAGTCACAACTTTCCTACAGGATCTTCAACACACTCATGGCCTGCTAGAATACTATTACAGTCATGGCCTGCTAGGAGAGGGCTATTACAGTCACAGCCTATTGGGAGAGGACTTATTATAGTCATGACCTATCCACAAGGTTTCCAAAAAATTCATGGCCATCCCTAGAGGGCTCCAAAGCAATCAAGGTATGCTAAGAGGGGCCAATACTATCACACCCAGCCCACAATGGTTTCAAATCAGTCACGACAATCTAGGGGGACACTACACAGTTCACAGGTTAGCTGATTGAGATCATGGCTCATCAAGAGGGACACTAACAGTCCACGGGTTAGCTGCAAGAAACCACGACCTAGTATAGTTCACAGTTCAACAGAGAAGGAAACAACCTTTAAACTTGTTTTTGATAACTCGAGGAAGAAGCAATGAAACCCTAGCAGCATATTCCTTGACGCCAAACATAAAGATCAGAGTTGAGGTTTAGCTTCTTGGATAATGTACAAAGAAAGATCATTCTTGATTTTATAACTTGAAAAAATATCTAGAAAGGTCCTTCTTCAACCCTAGCTTTTAAGGTGGTTACAAATAAAACATAAAATATAAAATTAGGTTGACTCAGTTTAGGGTACCAAAGGTCCAATGGTCTTACAAAATAAAAACATAAAGTTAAGTTGACTTAGGATAGGGTATCAAATTTCAATAGTCCAAAAATAAAAACCATAAGGTACCAATGTTCTAAATATAAAAACCATAAAGTACCAATGGTCCAAAAAATAAAAACCATAAAGTACCAATGGTTCAAAAATAAAAAATAAAATAAAGTGCCAATCATCCAAAAATAAAAACCATAAAATAAAAGTCATCTTACTAAATGTATACACCATAGGGGCTCTATGACCAAGTAGAAAGATAAAGGACCATAAGTCAACCAAAGGGGTCACTAACACCCCCATTGTGCATCACACGCAAATGCAACTGCTAATTCACAATGGTAGATGCTTTGTGATCCGGAGCAGAGGCACATATTTGTAAATCCTGGATGCACACATGAACAACATCCATACCCCAAGTTGAATTCTTGTTTAATAAAAAACAAGTGCACAATCTATTCTCCATCTGGATAGAATTTGTAGTGTAGGTTCAAACAGTGGAGGTGCAGACAGGCTGTGTCAGACAATTTTGTTTTGCATGGGCAATCAACAACATATCCCATGTTTTAGGACTGAAACTTACAACATCAAACTTGATACAACCAACAAAACATTCATGAGCCTTGTCAAGCACATCACACCACCTATGAAATGTTGTAGCATCAACTGGGTGGTAGTTTGAAAGTTCTATAGACTTTTTCTGAGCATTGCCAGCTGAGATGATGATGTATTCATTCAATTCATCACAAAAATTTTGAGAGATGCAATGTTCAAATATTTGAGACTGTTCGCTAAGGGTTTGCTACCTATTGAATATATTTCCCTCCATTTTGAGCTATTGTAGTTGAGTTACAACAGAGGTTTTATCTCATGACTTTTACATCACCAATTACATCAAGGACATATTTGAATGGAGGAATAACAATAATACAAATAGAACAACTTCCGTAGTTACAATATTTTAATGTTGGTCGTCCCATGTAGATGCTATAATATTGTGGACTCAACATCACCAACTTCCTCAGTTGATTAGGTACAAATATTCCTTGTTCACCAGAGATAATATTGGGTAGTAATGCACTAATCCTCCTTGCTGTTATCTTGAAGCAAACCTTAAAGGAGACTTTACAAAAGAAATGGGTTGGAATCTGAAAAAATCATTTGGATCATTTCTAGGATATAAGTTAGGAAGGTGGAGTTAATAACTTAATTCTACCACTAACCTTCGCAGTGGATCTAGCTTCCTCAACCATTTTGACAAGGTCCCTTATAAAAGTGTGCTGAAACCTTTGATAAAAATATGGCTGGAAATCCATCTGGACCAGGAGCTTTATCCTGGTGGACTAAGAAGATGATTTTATTCACTTCCTCCCATTTAACTGGGTTGAAAAGCTCCCCATTCTCCCTTTCTGTGATATATTAAGAATATAAGGCACAAAATTGCTCCTCATGCATGCTGGAATTAGGTTCAATCATAAGACCCATGAAATATTCTAATACCTTATTGAATATTTGACAGAAGTCAATGGTTTTCTCTCCACTCAGCCTCAGATGTTAGGAGAGATGGTCCCAACGTAATATGACAGAAATACGCCATTTGTTTCATAGGCCCTATATATACTATCTCTGTACATATCTCTCCTAGATTGGCTCTCTCTCTTCAGAGTTCAATATCTAGGTTTTAGTCATACTTTCTTTCTGCATTTCATTTTCATAGGAGCCGCCTAAGTACTCCCACTTTGTATTAACATCTTAATACCAAACATTCCCATTGACCCTACTTTTGTGGTCATTCCTTGGACATTAATAAAATTATTTTATCTTATCTTTATCTCCATTACGAAGGGAGATTTAAAAATTCGAATTTGTAATTATCCTTTTATTTGTTGTCTAAAAGAAAATTGTATTTGTGTCTCCATATTTGAATTTTAAGCTATAAAAACTTGAAGTTCAATCTCCAATGTTCTTCCTGCGTTTAGTTTTACAAGGGGTTAGCTTGCTTCTCTTTTCTCTTTTGGGAGGTGGTTGGTATAAACTGTTTCATCAATATGGGCTTGGGTAAGAGCTATTTTTATTCTCATACCTTCTTTGCAATCCATAGTATTTGGAGCATTGTAATTGACCTACTCTTTGAATCGGTAAAGAAGATGCGTTCAAGTCTTCAAAGTTCAAACCCTTGATATTCAGGCCACACTGTGTTAAATATGACAGGGATGGGATCATATTCATTGGGGTTGCTATATCTAAGGAGATGGTTATATGATTCGAGAGAATTAAAGAATAATTGAAGAAGAGAGGGTCAAACCATCACTGAGGAAGGACTCTTTGAATAAGAAAATGATATGATCTCTTTGTTATGAAGCCTTTCCAGTTCTGCAGTTCATCCAGGTGTGTAGAAAATGATCTGATCTCGATTTTTATTTTGCATTTTATGGAGGGCAGATAATCGCAATTCTCATACACTCAAAGCATTATAACTTACGCATGGATTAACTGAAATTTGTTGGCAAATTATTGGGCACTGATAACAGACCCTGGGTAGCCCACGCCAAGAATAAATCAGCATTTAAGGGCAGTTTAAATGCTGTATAAATTAAATTGAAAAGCGTTGAAGGTGGGTATTGATTGAACGCATTTATGAAGGTGTGTAAATGTAGAGTCCTAGTGGCGTTGGGGTGGTTTCCACATCCACATGGAAAATGCAACCAAGAGATAACCAATTACCATAAGTAATTTTCTTAACTCTAAAATATTACATTGTAGAGAATAGTATACCCTTTTCATTAGAATGATAATGAATTGATTCCAATGTTCAAAGCTTGGAATATATCTGTACCTCTTTTTCAATAATTGCAGTTGCAGAAGAGCTGTCTCCGATAAGCATGGTCAGTTGGATTCCTAATTTCTAATAGAAGGAGTTCGTTAAAATGGATGTAACAAACTGAATTTTCATTTGGTAAAACTAAGAACAAGCTACATATAGAAAATAAGCATAACCAATATAGAAAATGAGCCTAATCAGAACATGCCATTTTCACTTTCACAATGAACCCAAAATTTTCTTCTATTCTCTGATATTTGCATAGATTTTTACCTTTTAGGGATGTTATAGTGCCCAGAACTGAAAAAAACAAAGCCTCTATTTTAGTACCTAAAGTACTGACACCTGATTCATAAGTCGAGACTGAACAAGAATTTGAGGTGCCTTGCTAGGACATTAGCAAATGCATCGACACACTGTTCTTCATTATTGGCTACTACTATTGATGATCTTTTCTTGGATCTTTTACTCGACCCTCGAAGGGATGGGGAATTTATTGATTCATGTAGAACTTATTGATTAGATGGATCAGGTTGATGAATTTGAGATGATTTTGTTCTCAGGAAACTGATTGAGGATTCAGGATCTAAATATTGGAGTTTTTGTAGTACTTTTGTCCCAATCACATCTGTTAGCAAAGCCTGTGTTACTGGATTCTTTCCTTGTCCAAAAAAGTACATAGATGCAATAACACACACTTAGATCCTTTGTTGAATGAAGTTGTGGCACTTAAATTACATGCCTCATCTTTACTTTCTTATGTTTAATCTTCCAGCTGTTGCTTTTCTTATATTTTGATAGCCAAAGTATTCAAACAAGCACAAAATAACTTTAGGCAAATCTCTCTTGTCACTGCAATTTGGAAGGCCAACATTAAATAAAGGCATGAAAAAAGAGGTATTATATGGGGTAATAGACCTCATATAATGATTGGTTGGTGCCTTTTATTAAGTATGTTAAGCAATAAAATCCACACAGTCAGCAATCAACAAAATAGGGAATAAAGCAAAAACAAAAGAAATGGTATAATTCTGGGAATAAGGCCAAAACAAAAGTGTATACTCTACTTTGGAAGATACCTATAGAAGATGGTATGCCTTGCAGCATGTGGTGGTTAATCTAATGCTAGAAGAGACTACATACAATATCCTTTTGGTATATCTTTCCAATATAAAACGACTACTAGAGGACTAATGTTACGAAACAATAGAAAAGGAGGTGGGGCCAATCATTGAAGAGAACAATTCTTATGAAGAAAACAACAATAATTCCCCATTTGACTATATGCTATAGCCAGCTGACATATGAGATCATGATAATAATTCCTTTTATCTTATTTGAAGTGACAGTCATAGATATTTAGCAAGACATAAGAGGTATTTAACGCTAAGATGGATGATATTCATTATTAATATGCATAGCAGCAGGCACAACGGAGAATTCAATGCTAGTTGCATCCTTTCCAAGGTTTAATTTTCCAACTGTTGCTTTTCTTATATTTTGACAGCCAAAGTATTACAACAAGCAGAAAATAACTTCTGGAAAATCTTTGTTGTCGCTGCAATTTGGAAATTACTGGGTTAGGTTCGAGTTGCTTCCTAATCTAGGGCTTTTATAATAAAAAACCTGAAAGAAGAAATACATAACATTTGGCAGTCCCAGCCCGCAGACCCTGAAATTGAAACATGCAATGAGGGGTAATAGAGTGCGTATGTGTCACTTTTGTGGACATTTGAAAGAGAATTTTCTTATAGTTAGGGTATGATTTCTTAACTCTTTCTAATAGAATGATTTGCAAATCATGGTTTCTATTGTATACGAGGGAACATCAAATAGAAATTAAACTAACTATATATGACTAACTGTGTTGACATTATATGATTGTTATAGTTGCATCAAATGTTGAATTCAAGGAAGCATTACTAATCTCAAATTG
>LPNX010013724.1:100532-184387 GCA_001517045.1 Pseudotsuga menziesii
ATATAAACCCATCCACCTGATATTTTATCAAGTCAACAACCTCCAGCTTTGGTAAAATAGGCTAACGACGTTTAAAATGAGGCATAAAGCTTAAGTTGCATGATACCCCTAAAATTGGGTCAAATCTTTGGGTCAAGAGTTCTTTTGTTTCCGACAGCAAAGAAACACCATATAATGATGGATTCATGTGCACATTTACAAGACAAATGATAGAAAGTCATTGAAGCTACTCCATAATCAACCTTATCAACAAAACAAGCAGGTGGATAGATATGACTAAGTTATAAAAATCTCTGGGGCTACTAGTTGTGAGAAATAGCATGCATATAATTAAATGGTTATATAATAAGTTGACTTCCCTTGACATAAGTAAACTTCCCTTTTAATTTTTTTGGTTTCTATTGTGCAAGTCAAGTTATGACAGATCCTTCAACTAGGATTTCTCTGCTTACAGGTCTCACAATTGATCTTATAGGTCTAGCCTTTACCCTTTTACTACTTTAAAATCTACCAAATCTCATCACTACATATTAAACCTTTTATACCAGAAAGGTATTTCAACTATGAAATCTAATCCTATATCCCATAGAAGAAAGACAACCACCTTGTTCAGAGTGATATGCAGAAGTGCAAGCCAACATCAGTTCTTGACAATGAAAGATGCCCACATATTGTTGATATTAGGAGACTTTTGCCATGCCTTCAGGTCAAATTGTTGCCATCCTAAGATGGATGGTCTTTTACAATAATCTGTTTTAGGTGCTTCTATTAAAACATGTGCATACTCTTAGAATTCAAGTATTGATCTCTTATCCATATAACCAAAAGAATCTTTTCTTTGATATGTGATGATGACCACAAAATCTTTGGCATTTGTAAGCTCTTCAAAGTTTAAACTCATAGATCCAGTGAAAATGAAGTAGACATCCTAATACCTATTTTACTGGGAAGACCTTGAAATTGAAACATGTAATGAGGGGTAACAGAGTGTATATGTGTCACTTTTGTGGACCTTTGCGAGAGAAGTTTCTTACAGTTAGGGTACGATTTCTTAAGTCTTTCTAATAGAACAATATGCAAATAATGGTTTCTATTGTATATGAGGGAACATCAAATAGAAATTAAGCTAACTGTGTTGACATTATATGATCTTGTTATAGTTGCATCAAATGTTGAATTCAGGGAAGCATTACTAATATCATATTGATTTATGCCATTTATTTTATGGATGGCATATTTATGTGTATTTTGAGTACTCAAAGTGGTTGATAAGTGATAACATGTATTTTCATCTTCTCAGCTAATTGAAGTTAGTGGCTTTTCTGCAAATGCGATGCAAACCTTCAAAGCTCTTGTGATATCTAGACATGAACTTATTTTGCGGCATGAAGGATTCACGCTTGCTGTTTGGAGGTATGAATAATTCCTCCTCGTCCCTTACAATTGTAAGTTATCCTCTAATTCCCATGATCCTTATGTAACCACTCAAGTTCTTCCTTCACACACACACACACACACACACACACACAGACATATATGTATGTATATATATATATATCCAAACCATTAGGCACCAAATACACAAAGTTTGATCATGTATATATCATGATCATATATGGGTGAATATAATAAATCGCACAAGTTCGATACATATTTGAAACAAAATGTGTAAAAATCAAGGTCCTAATTGCCTCCAATATCCAAATAACATCTACAACAAATAACTACACATCAACAAAATCCTCCCCTATAATGGGATCCTCATCATTAGTAGCCCCATATGTATCCTCATCTAGCCTCTACTTGAATCTTCAAGGGAAATCAATACTAGTGCTTGGTGCTACTAGTGGATCTAAACCCATCCACCCGATCTTTAATTAAGTCAACAACCTCCAGCTTTGGTAAAATAGGCTAATAAAATTTAAAATGAGGCAGAAAGATTAAGTTGCATGATACCCCTAAAATTGGGTCAAATATTTGGGTTAAGAGTTATTTTGTTTCCAACAGCAAAGCAACACCATATAAAGACAAATGATTGAAATTCATTGAAGCTACTCCATAATCAGCCTTATCAACAAAACATGCAGGTGAATCACGGGTCTTCACTTAGTGAAACCCTGCCATAGCACGTTCGTTCATGGAATATGAAACAATACCCCTATTTTCAAAAAATATTGGAAAATACCTCCCAAAATTGTTTTTTAACCCCCTCCCAATATGCCTTCCCAATTTTAAAAAACCACTATTTTCACTATATATTGCATGTATCCATTTTTTCATTTACATTTTTTACACCCCTTTATATTTCTACCTAGTATATTGACATGATACCCCACATGCATTCTACAATGCACCTTGCTTCTTTCGATGTATATTGTGGATGAAAATTACTTCACCCACAATGATCAACACCCCAGAGATCACATTCATTTCCTAAATTAACACTAGTTTGTCATTTTTTTCCAGGTGCCTGCACAAGATCAAAGCGTAAGGCAAAAACATACAATGTGAAAAAGTTCAAATCAAAGTGCTAGCTAGGGATAACGAGTGGATGACCTCTAACAGGATTAACATTGATAGTGTTTTAACTGCACATATACAGCAAATACATTTTTTCCAGATTCCTGAAAAAGATCAGAGCTTAAGACGAAAACATACAATGTTGTGTTTAAAATTTTGTAACATTGCATATAGAGCACACCCTTATCAGGACATTATTCAATGGTCACATACTCATCATGTCTCACATAAATACTCCAAAGTTTAAAATGGTTAACATTTGACGAGGATGGATGTTCAAAAACCCATTGGCAACAATTAAAGACTTACATTGGCATCGTCTTCTAAAATGTCTTTTTTAGAAGGTATTTTAGTAAATGCACATTCCAAATCTGCTAAAACTCTTCACAAGTTCTGTTATAGTTGGGTTATGGACCAAGTCTTGGCTAACTTTGAAATCTTGATGCCATAATGATTTTTAGGTTACCTCGATAAACAAGCTATTGTCTATTTATGAACTGCTAGCCACATATAATTCCACATAAAATGAAGGTAAAGTGATATATGACCAAATACTAAACTAGATGAGGGATTGGATGCTCAATGTAGCATCCAACCAAAATCAATATCCATGAGCTTAAAAAAACACATTTACTGTCAATTGCATCTATAGCTCAAGCAGTTGTGAGAGTATTATCCTCCCCACCCAAGATCAATTTCCTCAAGTGACATGTTGATCTCTTAATGAGTATTATTGTTGTATTGGCCTTGAGCCCTGAAGAATCCAATTCACCCTGGGTAGCATCGTCCGCATGAGAAGTACCTAGTGGGTTTCCCTGGGGATATGTATTGCACAGAAGAAAAAACAAATGCATTTACTGTATGTAATGTGGTCTCTCTATGAGGAATTTCTTACAATGGGAATTCATGGAGATACGTTTGTGAGCCCATATAAGAGGCTGGATTGAAATTGGTACATAAAAATACTGTACTTCTTAGTTGGCAAAGTTAAATATGGCTCATGTGACTGTAATAAACAGTATCTTGTAAAATCTTAGCCACTAGACCAAACCTGCTTTGTAAAACCTCTTCTCACAGCTTGGTAAATCAAAATAGGTTTGTTAAAAATGTCATGAGATACGTTTGCATACCAAGGAATCTTGTTAAGAATGATCAAACTAAATGCAACTCAACTCTGGTTTTTTATCTTCCTTTAAGTAGCTAACAAGCTACTTTAATCTTCTTTTAATTATAACTGATTGAGTAGAGCAACGACCAAACCATTTCACATTGCAGGTTACTGGAGATAAAGTGTAACTAAATGGCAAGATATGTTAAATTGGGATTTAAAAAAAAACTACAGGTACTTTCTCTTATATACTTTATCTTATAAATGGTAATCAACCAAACTATTATTGTGGCAAAAAAAACACATTCTTAGGGATACTTTCAACAAACATGACACTTGAAATATCCTTTGAGTGGTGTGAAACATGCCTGCTAATTAGAACCATTAGCATCATTCATTTGTTCTTTAGCATTACAGGAGAACCAGTAGCAGTTAGCACCATTTAATTTGGTTGTATTTCATGAAATTTTCAACTATAACCTAAGAAAAATATAGATGATGTTTGGCTTAAAACACTCTTGAAAGATCCATTGAGGAGTATGAAGCACCCTTTCTTATGAGAACCACTAGAGCCATTCAATTCAGTCTTTAGCATTAAGGAGGAACTGTTAGTAGTGAGCACCATTCAATTTAGTTACCTTTAGTTTAAAAACTATGAGTAGAGTATGTATTCCACCAAAGTTTCCCAGAACTTGAACTTGGCCTCAACCGTTGTTGGAATTATGATATAATCATTAGCACTATTTTATTTGGTTTCCTTCATTTTGAATCCATAGGTAGGGTATATATTTCATCAAATTTTCCTAGAATTTACACCTAGCCCCAATTGTTGTTGGCATTACAAGAGAACCATTAACACTATTCAATTTGGTTACCTTTGGTTTAAAAGTCACAAGTGGGTTATCTATTCCACCAAAATATCCCAAAACTTGCAATTGGAACCAACTACTATTAGGATTACGAGAGAGCCATTAACACCATTCAATTTGGTTGCTTTCGGCTTAGAAGCTAGTGACTGGTGTGCATGATGTACCACATTCATAAGCACAAGCATATCACTTAGTCGAACTTAAACCTTGGTGAGGGCTAATCATCTACCATATTTCCCAAACTTGGAAAGTTGTTGTTGAAAAACCAAGACCTATTGAAAAGAAATCCATTTTAAAAATTGAAATATATTATTATATAATTTGGGGAAGAAAAATACAAGGAGCTAAGTTTTTAGGAGTTTGTTGTATAAATGTGCATCTCAAGCTATTGACATAGTAGAAATGATCGAGTCCAACTATGAGTTTAATCTGGACTGGAATAATATCTATAATGACGCGATAATGAGGACCTAATTATTTCATAACCTAATGGAAGTTTTCAACTCAATTCTATGATTACAGTCTACGATAATATCTAGATATAGGAATTTTTTTGTCATTTTTTACTAATTGTTTTCCTATCATATTTTACTTGAAAATCAATTTTTGATAAAGTGTATGTATCATTTTGATATCTCTATTATAATAACTATGTCAGTTGATCAGTTTGGTGATGGTCACTCTATTATCAATTGAAATTATGGCATCTCTCTTGCCCCTTTTTATCTTCACACCCCTAGGGATTTGAGGATAAAGGATCCATTCTCATGCTCTATCATGAGAATTTTTCCAGAATGTCCTTAAGGATGTTTTGTTTTGATCCAGTTATGTCAATATTTGAATCAAAGGGATTGTATCCAACATTCTGTGCTAGCCCATACCATCCAAGAACCCCTACTATTGTTGCATTGGAAAATAAAAGTGCAGAACCAACGCACAACAAATATCTAAATGGAGGAAATAACTTGTCAAAGTTGAATGGAAGCCAAAATATCAATATTTTCAGAGGTTATCATTAATCTATGTGTTTTCAAGATTCCTCCAACTTTCCATGTTTGAGTTTCCTACCATTGAACTTGGAGTAATGTCTTATTGGCCTTGAGCTTGATAAATTTCTCAAGTTTCAGTTTAGTAGAGAGATATTGACCATGATCACCAGACAACCAGTAGGTAGCTGTAAAAACATTGGCCAACCCAATATGATTTCTATAGAAAACAGGCAAAATTGTTGACTCTAAGGGTGTAGATACAAACCTCTCAATTTCTATTTCAAATACAAATTGCACAAGAGCTCGATCATTTACATAACTACGCTCATAAAATAAGTTTGGATCTAATTCTCCATTATTTCCTACCTCATTTATAACTCACATAGTAGTATATCCCGTACTCACTTCCATGAAATGAAAAGTAAGCCTAGTCCTATCATCATCACATGTGATTAGGTACATAGACCCTCATGGTGCATTTGTGACCAAGCACAAAATTGTCCCTAGGTTAAGATGTTCCATTGTCAGACCCTAAGCTACCTTCCCATGATCATAACAACAATTTATCCCTATAGAATGAGAAAATTCTTGGAACAACATGTTGATATTAAACTTGTCTTATTTTTAAGTGGAAATACTGATCCAGTCTTCACGAGTATAAATGAAAGGTTGAAGTGAAAGACAACTATTGTAAATGAACATATAAAATAAAAAAGACAAATTACATAACATAAATCATATTACATTAAAGTCTGTACAAATTATTTCGACCCCTCAATGTTCAATGATATATTACCTAATAACGTGAAACCACCTAACGAAAAAGCATGAATAGAAACTAGGTTTGAAAGATTTGTCGTACATGAAGAAACCATACTCCACCTGTATTGAGTCTTAGTTTCTTAAATATATTGCCATTCTTCCCTGGGATAATACAATTATATTTTAATACATAAAATTAGATGTTTGTTCAAGGAAAATCCTACATCAAGAGATGCTAGTGTGATGACTAAAATAATGAAATTAATGCAGCTTTTGCCATTATTGCAGCTTTGCTTTTGCCAGTTTCACTACTTTTTCCATTATTGCAGCTTTGTTGTGTTGATGATGTAGTATCCTAGCCACTGATATTGTGTCGGCTGCATGCCACTGTTATTTTCATCTTTTGGATGTTGATTTATGTGAGGCCTTGCCACCATTCATAATGAGCCTTGTTGCCATTGATAATAAGCCTAATTTGGGCCAACCAATAATGATGTTCCGAATAGTTTTTTTGTAAGTACATAACTATAATTTTTTATATACACCTATTATGACAAATGCAACTATACATAGGTGGAAATTGAGAAATTGTTAGTTAATTGCAAAGCCCATAATCAACCAAGGTCCAAGGATTAAACTGTGAACATAAGAAAGTCCTAAAAAAACTGTCTCCAGAATGTTAGCAGCAATAATTTTGAGGAAAGGAATGAGGCTTTGCAAGGATGATTTCTGTGCAAACAAGGAACATAAAGAGACAAATCCATGACCATGCTAAACATGTATTTTGGTACTAATGCTCTTTTCTAGCTCTTAAGTTCTATTATTTGCATGTAATTGTGAAGGAAACTTAAAATAAGAAGATACTTGCAGCAAGATGTTTTAGTCCCTTAGGTTCATTGGGCTTTTTTGATTGAAGACAATCTATGAAGATGAGAATGGGCATGGGGAAATGTTTATTGGATCTGCCTGTTGGATCTAATTATATGTTATCAGTCAAAATCTTGCTACAAAACAAAGTTGCAAGCAAGGACATCATGAGGTTTCATAAAATGTAGGAATTTATTTGCCATCTGCTTCAGAATATGGTCAACTCAAGAGAACATTGCATTGTTTATAAATCTAGATGCATGGAACACTGCACTGTTTCCACCATTTGCATTGACCAGAAGGTATCCATTTGTACCCAACCCAGGCCCTGAAAATAAGAAACAAAATAATAATTTCATGACTCAACATTACAATGGAAACTTAATATACTGGTTTGGTAGGGTTTGGTAGGAAGCTATGAGTCGGAAGCAATGTCAATAGAAACTTACTTTTAAAACTTTTGGAGCGAACAATACACTGCTCAAAATTATCACTTTTTGGTTTCAACCAGAGTGTTGAATTCTGTAAGGTTGCAAAAAAAGCTAATAAATATTGGGTTTGTAATTACAAGGAAACGCTAGCTTCACCTATAGTTGCCATTGGGCCTTTGGAAAATGATCTGCCCTTCACTAACCACATCACATGACCAAGGTCTGCTACCCAAACAATATAAATTTTTTTGAAAGTCTATGTTAACTACTTTCCAACTTGTTTGAATTATTACCTTTGCCAATATTAATCATGCCCAAACCCATTTTAAGTGCAAAGAAACTAACTTTTCTTAACGTTGTTCCATATCCCATTTCCCATCTGTTGAACACTTCCAATGCATCTACAAATGGATAGGATTGTTACTATATGAAGATAATTTTTACTCTAACATAAAATTAGGATTAGATCCGAACTATCCTAGGCTAAACCAAATGCAGGAAAAAACCCTAGATTTCAAGTTTTGGATACCTGAATTTGTTCCGCTTTGTGTGTTTGATTTGAAATTGCATCTGATGACTCAACCCACACAGATTTTCCAGTATCAGTTTCCTCCGTAAGTTTTTCATCCATATTGTCTTCATAATTTGGTAATGTTTGTATACCTGATAAAGTACGAGAAAGATCCCCACAACAACCTAAGTAGAGCATAAGATAAGAAGATGCCAGAGTTCTGAATCTTTGAAAACCATGCCAAATAGTAGCAGACCACAATCCACTTCTTCCATTAAAAATTTGTCCCTCAGCAATAACAAGCAAATAAAGTGCAATAAAAAAGAATATTAATCACACAAATACTAGAAAAATCATCATCAAAATGGTATATAACGCACAATAATGATAACTTATTACCAAGTGCAATAAAGGGAACATGTCATTGCCACAGAACATCAGGTGTAAGGGGTAACCTTGAAATTGACTGATTAGAATTAACTAATTATTACAAAACCATTGAGGCTGACGATACTCAACAATGGATTCTCTCAGTTTGCTATGAATAGAAATTTTGTTTTTGATCTGCCAAAATAAGAATTACATCAATTTTAATGGAGCTCCTGCAGTTAGAGAATTTTCACAGGTTGAGAGAGTGCTTGTCTGTCAGCCTATCTTTGCAGATCACAATGCAAGTTCAAAATATTGAGCTTGATGTTGGTGGCCACAAGATCCTAAATTACTAGTGTGGGGTCCCTACACCATGATCCAAGAGCCTCTTGCTCCATCTATGGTTCCCTGAATTCCCTTGCAGCAATTGCAATGGAACAGTGGCTAGCTCAAACATAGGGTTGGCAGAGTTCTAAGAGCACCACCACAATCATCCTCAAGCCTAAAATAGGGAACTGACTGAAAGATTTCCTATGTTGGCCTTGGTGATTTTGGAAGCTGAGAAGCAACTGCTGCAGGGGAATGACACATAGTGATTGGGTTCTCACATCCCAAACCACATATGGATGGTTAGGGAGTACCATGCAAGAATAATGACAATGATTCATTTGGACTCTAGCATGGTGCCTGTAGCAGCATAATATTCCAGTCTTATGTTCTCTGTGCCTGATACTTTCGGTTCTACACTGGCCATTATGGCCTTTTAAATTTTTGCACTCCTTGACTTATTTGTATCATGGCCGTGATCTAATGGAGTATCATCAACTAGCTGAGCTCTCTATAAATGAGAAACAAACTGCTCCTCAATCCCCAATGCTATGGTAGTGCCACTCATTCCTCTAATCTGCTGACTATCATCAGCCCAGCTACTCAAACGATTTCCTGGTCGTCCACTTCGAAGTGTTCGGAAAATCGAATCCAGATGGGATGGAGCTGAAGTACTTTCAATATTACTCTCAGTGACAACCCTATCATTCTCTGCAATCATAGACACATTACATTATATATGTCCTTAAACTCTGAATTCTAAAGTTTAAACCCAAGAAAAAAAAGCTTATAATCTATCAGATGTTCAACGAGCAGAAATGTTAAAAATTACCTATTGCTCAGTGGATCACTGATCTAGATGGAGCATATGGTCCAATGAGAAGCGGGTTTTGAATTACGGTTCCATGGTCATCAGTCCTTCCTAGAATATTATAGATAGAGGTAGTACGCCCCTGTCGCTGATTTTCCCCAAAAACTTCTTCAATAGGCATCACATGAAATGGATCAGATGGAAAATCACCTTCAACTCAACCAAGCACTTCAAAATGATCAAACACATGATCCCATCCTCCAATCTCAATATAAATTTATTCTCATCATCATCTTCTTCATCATCTTCCAAGATATCATAATCATCACCAAGCTCATTAACATCATGGTTGGCATCTGGATGTGACAAATGACATACATCATCCTCATCTTCTTCCTCTTCTTCTTCATCCTCATCTTCTGTAGCTTCTTCTCCACCATGACCACTAATCTCCTCTTCTTCATCCTCTTCCACTAAACTATCTTGCCCACCATGTTCAATACTAAAACTCGCAACCAAAAGCATCTTCCTCAATACCCTCATTCATAAAATCCTCTTCAGACTCCATCATCAAATTTCCAATAGTTTGGACAGATGTCATTGGATCATGGGAAGATTCCATTTGGTCAGACTCTGCTTCATTCTGTTGAGAATGAGCAATTGTGTTTGCTTATGGTGTTTCCTCATTCTCTCTTTCATTCTGGTGTTGATGCACATTGGAGCCAGAAACACCAAGATTGCTACTTTTGTGTTGAGCATTTCATGGCCTTGTACCTGTTCCACAGTTAAGGACTCCAAGGTATTCACAATACCATTTGCAATTTTAACACACTCAGGATGATCTAAATCTAGATTCTCAAGTGTATAGGACAAGGCCTGAATCATTCCAACATCTTTTAGTGTTTTTAACACTTCTATTGAGATATTTGAGCCTGAAGGTGAGCGTGCTGCAAAACATCATTTATCAGATATGTTAATGCATTCATTTGGATTTTTGGAGTGCACATGATAAAATTTCTACTGAATCATTGGCTAATCCAAAAATGGAAGAACAAAAGCTATAGAGCATGACTACACCAGTGCTGCCTTCTCCAAAGAAGCAATATGTTTCAAATTTAGCTTCAAGGAAAGTCAATTCAATCAGCATACCTCCTATCAAGGCTTATGATGCACAAAAGGGTGAGGCTGAGCAATATGAATACAAGGCAAAGGGAATCAGGGTGAATAAATCTTGTGCAACCCCAACAAAGAAAAATAGCAGAGGCCTTAAGAAATATCATGGGTAGTCTGGCTCAAAGAAGTTTATCCAAGGGAAATTAGCTAAGCAGTTGTCTGTTCGCAAGCATGTGCAATTTTCCCCTATAAAATATGGCACTGAACCTTCATCCTAAAAGGTGATAGGTTCATCAAATTTTAAGGTGAAGTCAAACGATATTGCAGCAATGAAATTGGATGGTGTGTCACTATCTACAGACTCTACACTTAGAAAAAGAAAACAAGATTAGACAAGTGTAAATCTTATATTAATTCATCACTTTCTATAATGATGGATACCTTCAGACCTCTCTTTTATCTGTGTCTTATCAAGTGTAGCATAATCCTTAGCACATGCATGAAAATAATCTATTGGATCACATGTAAAACTCAACCACGGAACGCAAAAGCACGCACTTCACAAAATATGACCAGACTCCGAAGGTATGCCAAAGACACATCCTTATGGGACTAAAATCCAAGAATGAGGAAGGCGTTTCTACAACAAATTTAGTTGGATGATGTTAAGCCCTAGTCTGCCATTTTTTCGAGAAGCTAGCATTTCCATGGAACCAACGGGCCTTTCATCTGTGGACAGAAAAATAATCTTGATAAATGTAACAACCAATTGTAAATGTTGAATATATTCTGATTTCAATTTTTTTGATAAATTCATTATCTTGATTAAACAAAATTAAGTTTATACAATGTTACAAAAGCAATGCTTGATATTGCAAACAACAAAGAGAGCTATATATCCTAGAGACAACAAAAGCGGAAGGGAAAAAAATAACTTTTTTGAAAAATATCCTAAACTCGTAGGATCACGTCATTTTTGCGTGATTTTTGGATAAAGGGAAATGTTTAGCTCTTCACCAGAAGCCAAAAGCTTATTACATAAATGCATACTGCATATAGTATTTTTTCCTCATTGCAATGGCTTTTGATGATTGTTTAGCATAGGATGGAAATTTTTCCCAGAAATTGAACCAAACAATCGCTTTTTTATCGGAATATCTTTGTTTTGCAAGTAAGCCTGAATCATTGATAATGCTTCGCTACCTTTGTTCAAGGGAAGCAAGTGTCTTGCTCCTCTAAATGTCAGATGTGTTAATCCTTGATATTGTATAAACCATCATTCCACCTAAATTCATAAAAAGGAGATCCTAGTGATCAACCATGAGCTAAATAAACTGATCACAAAAATCCAAATTAAAACTAACAGAAAAGCATCCTAATCACTTGGCCTTAAACTACTCACAAACGACATAAAAAAAAACCTAACAATATCATAGATTTTCATTGATAACTATGATAATTGTTGTAACCGAGGATGGGAATTTCAAAGATTACTTGTTTCCATGGAACCATGGATGCCATTGTTGCTTTATGGGAAAATGTAATGCATTGATGCTATATTTTGTAGTATTTATAGGTACTCTTCCATCAATATCTCCACTATGAACATTGACCATCAAGAAGAAGAAGAATTTTAGAAGCAACGGTATTCGTTGAAGCCTAAATTAAATTAAGGATTAATAGATATCCAAAACATGAAATGGCCAATGCATATATAAAATATTTGCACAAACCTATAAACCCAAATCCTTAGACCACTTTTGATATGTTTTGTGTAGATTGGAAGAAGTGAGAATTATGTGTGAATATAGTTTTTTAACACAAAATCACTACATCAAGTGATCTGAATCTGGGTTTAGAAAATGAAATGAAAGATGAGTTGCTGTGATGAAATTGAGGTATAACGTCCAAAATGATGGAGGATGCTATTACATCAAGCTAAGAACTTGCATGCTTAAGACCTAAACAATGGAAATATAAACCACTATAAATAAATTATTATAGATTCATTTATTCCAATCCATCATGAGTGAAGAGATTTTCCCCTCAAACATTTTGTATCCCAATATATCCAAAGTTAAAATGATCTAGAATCACAAATAACATGACCTTATTAGAGATTAGAATACAGATACCCACTTGCAGATTGCCCATTTGAAAGGAATCCTTGTAACATTTGCATGAAGAGCTTCTTGAACATCAACCCTGTTGAAATATTCATTTGCGTATACTTTAATACATGGGTCATATCCACCGTAAAAGAACCTCATTGTTATCCTTGAGACCTGCAAGTACTTTTCAAGAAAATTATAAAGTAAAAGGAAAAGAGAATTATAAAGTAAGCTTCCTATACTTTTCAAGAAAATTATAAAGTAAAAGGAAAAGAGAATTATAAAGTAAGCTTCCTATACTTTTCAAGAAAACCAATACTTTTCAATAAAAGCAAACAAACATAATTTTCGTCTCTTTCAACTTAACGCTCCATTATTCACTGTGTTATAGTTGGTCCTCGAGAATCATCAAATGCCATGTACAGTAACAACATGATAAGGTAATGTACAGTAGATATCGACAGTAAATAATCATAACTAATATTTGAATCAACCGTATACTCAGATTTTTCAGATTTGATCTTGTCACCGAAGGGACAAGTCAATATAGACAAACAATTTATGTACCTTGCTAGAGATCCAGAGAGGTTTAAAACATAAGCATACTGACAACATACTGACCCATACTTCTTAGTCAACAAGCACATTCATACCTAGTACAGTCAATCTATCAACACAGTCATGCTTGGTAAGGATGCAGTCACATACTGCAGAGACACACAAGCATACTTTGCACAGTCAGGCTTGAAAAAACACATTCCACCCATAAAGTGAAACTCATTGTCACACTGGGGAATACCCCATAGTCCACACAAGAAAAAAGGCTCATGGTCACCTCATGGTCACGCTAGGGAAGGACCCATAGTCCACCCGAGAAAATAGATCATGGTGATGCTGGAGAAGGACACAATGATAGTCCACCAAGAAAACAGATCACGGTCATGTTGGGTAAGGACCCACAGTCCACTCAAGAAAATAGATCACAGTCATGCTGGTGAAGCACCCACAATCCACCAAGAAACAAATCACTTTCATGCTAGTGAATGACCCAAATTCCACCCAATAAAACAAATCATAGTCCTGTTGGAGAAGGACCTCTCAAGGTATCACTAAGGAACAGGTTTTTCGACCTTGTTGAAGGACCCATAGTCCACCAAGAAAGTGCGAAGAAACAAATCACAGTCACGCTGGTGAAGGAGCCACATTCCACCAAGAAACAGACTCACAGTTACACTGTGGAAGAACCCACAGTCCACCCAAGAAACAGGCCACGGTCACGCTGGGGAGGACCCAAAATCCAACAAATTCATCGTCACGCTGGTGCAAAGTGACCACGTGGAAGGTGTAACAAGGAAATCCCAGTCACGGGGGTGGTGCAGCAAGATATCACATGGAGCATCAACAAAGATCGTGCAAAGATCACGCAGAGGGAGAGAGTTCAGTCACACTCCTTAAGGTAAGGTATCAAAACATTAATAAAAATCACCTATGGACAAAGTAAGATAAAGGATCATGAGGTGACCATGAGTCAACCCAGGTGGCCACAACAAAAGAAACAACAAACCCAAAAGGTCAAGGTGAACCATATAAGGTGGACATGCAACTCCTTTATAGGACCAACAAGAACAGTAATATTTTCTCTCTCTCAAGGTACATTGTTTTATATATTTTTTTCATCACTGTATAAGATTCATTGGTTATAGAAAGTAGAACCAATCATACCCACTCCATACCACAACAGGTGCACAACAATGAGTTTTATAACAAGAGATTTCCACACCATAGCCATCTTTCAAATCAACAACAATCACAATTTCCTAATGAGTTAATATGCACTCCACACAAACATGACAAAATTAAAGAGCATGATATGCCATTTAAGAAAACATTTAGAAAACACATTTCAAGAAACACACATTAAGTATTATTCCATTTAAGTATTGAAGTAGCAAAAGAAAGTATATGAAAACTCTAACATGGGCATGGGCACCAAAATTTGACAAACAAAAACTGGTTTCATCCTTTTAAAAGTAATATTAAACATAATTGTTGAACTAGCCAACAGTTTAGCAACCCTCAAGAACCATGCTTCAAGAACGCATAGAGAAATATTTGACAATCAATAACTTCACATAGAGTTATCCCAACCGTTCGACATCTGAACCATTCACCGCACCTGAAGATAAGATAAATTAAAATGAGTATAAAATGAGTATGAAATTTATACAAATGAATCAACAATAATGCAAAAAATACTACTTCATAAATAAGTTATAAGATAGTAGTAAAAAAGATAAGATAAATTGGAATGGTTTGCAAACTTCACCCTATTTAAATTTTTAGTGAAATCCTCAAAAATTCTATGGTCGCTTTCTTTTAACTTGTATGTGTCTTTCTTAATATTGTATGATAGGTTTGTTGTTGCTGTAACAGATTCAAGTTGTATGAATAGATGATCTGTTGAATCATACTTGTACATGCGTTGCCCCTTTATTATATTGTACCAACAACATTGAAGCTCAACACCTTCAGGCCTATCCAAAATATCAATGTCATTATGGTAATCAAACACCCTATTACCATCCTTCTTTCTTATTCTTTGAACTCTTCCAATGTACCAAGTCCCAGAAGAAACGTCGTGCTTTGTACTTTTAGATACACCTTTTCTTGTAGTACGTTCAACTACAGCTATAGACTCGCTCTCAAACAACACCGCACAAACTGATCCAATTCCAAAACCAATTGCAACACCCTTTTTGGAGGCCCTCTCATCTCTCCTAAAGTATACTCCATTCCTCACTTTAGTCAATCTATCTTTTGATAATGTCGGGTTTCCATTCAATTGACTAACCAAACAAGATTTGTACATGTCCTTTCCATCGAGCTCCACCACTGGTTTGGTAGTTATGTTTACATTTTCATCAACGGAATCTAAAATTCCATCCAACTCGTGCCTCCACTCACTTTCCATCGTTTGCAATTCACTATCATTGAGTACCATAAAAGACGAAGATTGGAATATGGATGTGGAATGACCCGGTGGAGAATTATCAACTACTTCATCCACATCTTCAAATGTTGGAACATTCTGATCCTCTATCCATGGTTTAAACCACCAAAAATATTCTCTGTGTCTTTTTGGTTGCATGCCAAGACCTTGTAAAATTCCCTGTGCATCCTCCAATCCTATCTTGAGAGCTTCTATAATTTTATTATCGGTGGAAATTGAATCATATTGTGACAAGACATCACCTTCCTCTACTGTTTGTTGATGCAATTTGTTCCAGATTCTCATTTGTTTCTTATGAGATTTATTGAAATGAATCCCTTGGGGATTCGATTCTTCTTCAGCAACTCTATTAAGGGTTCCAATAGCATGAAGTAAGTCAGCAAAATCATATGCCCTTTCTACTCCAACCATGCCACCGACTTTGCTAAAGAAGTTCTCACATACATCTGACCCAGTCAGGTGCAATGCACATGGTAATTTAGAGTATTGATCACGAAATAATCTCATCAACAAAACCGCAAAGTGGTAAGAAATTTTCACATCTTGATATGCATCTCTACTAATGAAATTAATGTTGACATTAGTATTTTCCTGTTCTCTGGCCCAACATAGCCATAAGGTGAAGAAATGATGGATTCTTGAATAATTTTGCACTCTTTCCCAAAGAGTTAAACTAGGAGACAAAAAAATATCAATATAGTCAGCAACGATTGCTAGATAGGTCTTTGTACCCGATGTCCTCTCTATGCTGCCACCTGTACATCCCATTTCCTTCAAGCACCTCTGGACATGCCTTGAAGCAATGCATTGTGCTGAACCCCAGTTTTGGCGATCAATCCTCTCTATATCCTCAATTTTAAACTTGTGGTCATCCACTTTAAAATTGTTATAAACCATTCTTACATGGTTAAAACTAATCAACTATTTTCCAACAATCAGATCTCGTCGACCACTAAACAAAGGATTCACTACCTTTTTGCCATTGTGGATGTAATCCTGGTCATGAAGTCTTGTTACTTTAAATCCACCCTTTCCAAGGAATTTGATGTCTCATGCCTGTCATTAAGTAATATTCCTTCAGCATAAGCATTCTTCTCCTACTATCCCTATCTGAGGAATGACCAATAATAGGTCCTAAAAAATATTCCACATGTTTCTTCCATAGGTCTTCTACTTTTTCCCATTGTCGATGGACAAAATTTGCATTAAACCTGTTGCACGTTGGATGAACAACCACAACCAAATGAGGAAGCTTCTCATGTAAAGGGTTTTCAATAATAACACGTGCATAATGGCCAATCACACAATTATTGAAGGCATCTATAATAATCTCATAGCTTGCAGCGCCCTCACCAACTGTCACCAAGAAATGTGATTGGAACTTATGTTCTTCTTTCTTACCACAAAAACCCACCAATGTATCACTTTTTGCTACCCACCTTACATATCTTTTCACAACAGTTTCATCTTCAACAAGGCATACGGGAATTGGGCCCTCTATACCATGTTTGGCTTTATAGGAAGCATAAACTTTTCCAATTGTCTCAAAAATGTACTCTTGCTCCCCTGGGATATATGTCAATGATTTTCTAACTTGCCTTAAAGTCGTAGATATTGAAGGGCCATCCAGATTCAAGCTAATAAAGCTATGTAATCTAGGACCTCCCCATAACTTAATCATCTCATAAATGGATTGAGTGGATGCACTATACCTTCTACCCAACTTTGAACGAACTAGGTTGTGAAATATATCTTGAACAAATTCCCAAACTGCATCCTTACCTTGTAATTTTCCTTGCTCATAAGCCTCACACACATCCTTGCAAAACCTGAACACATCCTTCCTTCCTGTAGATTTGAACAACTTTTCCCTTAGAGACCTTGTTCTTATAGACAGTGTAGCAACCTCTGTCCTCTCCCATGAAAGAGATCGCATTGTTAACCTATGTGTAGCATTTGCTTCTCTTGCAACAATTTTGAGTTCAGTTTGAGTCAAATGGTCCAACCTTCTCCCTTTCCCTATATCTCTCCCATGTATTTTCATGTTGCTCCTTGATTCGCGATATAATCGCATTCGAAATTCATCACAATTAGGTATCATCTTACAAAAATTGCATGTCAATGAATCAAAAGGTATTCCTATTTCAGAAACCCTCTTGCAATGAATATGTATGTATGTACCATTAATACTGCATTCAATACCATGATAATTTAGTGTTCTCCTGGTATGTTTCTCTATGGCCCAAATTTTTCCACCACGTTGATCATCCATTAGAACCTTTGTGTCCAATCTCTCCCCTCTTCTCTCAAGATAGGGATCCCAATACCCCCAACATAATAATATTGAGGGGGGTATTTGTCCTAGAACAAGATGAAAAAACACATTGGTTAATGATCTACTAACTGCTACTAACAAGTAATAATAAATAAAGTAATGTGCATATTCAAATTCAAATTAAATTAAAACTTGGGTAAGTTCCACACCTGAAGTAGAAGGATGTGGACTTAGACAAACTTTGTTGGGACTTTTCATTGGTAGGCTTCTTAGGTCTCCCAACTGTTCCACTCCTCAACACAATTGTATCATGTGAATCCTCAACTGTAGTATTAGTAGTGCGCTTCTTTGATTTCATGTGTTCATTTAGAGAACTGACAATATTACCACTTGTTGGCACCAAAGAGAACCATCTATTGCATCGTGTACATTCCACTCTTACTTTTTTCTTGTCCTCGTAGTTTGCAAGTGTTGCTTTCACCACCTTGAACAAATTAGGCTCTTACGATTGGTTGAAATCATGTAGAAGTTTGATTGCTTGATCAATCTCAAGTTGATCTCTAGCCACTGTTGTCTGCTTTTCTTTGTTACCTGAAGGAATTTCATTAATTCCCAACATTGAAATTTGACGTTGATGGGACCTTGTTTTCATATGATTGTTTTTGAAGTTACAAATTGTTCGCACTGCCAAGGATACTTCCCCCCTTCCATAATCAATGCCACAGATTTCACAACGGATCATTATATTAGGTTTTCCATTTTCTAAATATACCTTTAGTGTTAGCTTCTCCTTGACAAACTCTTCCATTAAACTATTCACTTTATGTTCCCAAGATGCCAATACATTAGGATCAACAACAACTTGTTCCACTGACTCGGACACATTACCAATTCTTGGTTGTTTATGCATAGGTTCCTCCACATTCCCTTCAATGTT
This sequence comes from Pseudotsuga menziesii, assembly GCA_001517045.1. Taxonomy (NCBI): domain Eukaryota; kingdom Viridiplantae; phylum Streptophyta; class Pinopsida; order Pinales; family Pinaceae; genus Pseudotsuga; species Pseudotsuga menziesii. The sequence goes on from LPNX010013724.1 coordinate 119,543, forward strand.
TTCAGAGATTAGTGTTCCCTCCATTACATTTGATTCCAATGTATCAGCAATCATCGTGCATACTTTCCTCTTAATGCCTACATTTGTTGTTGTAGGTTTCCTTCTTTCCTCTTGCTTTGCATTTAAAGGACATCCAGTTGAGCCAATAATAAAATCAAAAGGATATTGAATGACTTCATCATTCACAATTTCAGAACAGATATCAGCACATGTACAACCTTTTTGACACTGGACTGTGCCAAGGGGACAATTCTCTTCACCAATAAAAATTCCAAAGTCCACAACATCTCTTGGATCCATCTGCATTTACATCCATGTGTACCTTTTAGTTGGGTAAGAAATGAGTAAAATTATAACAATTTTTTCAAAATTTTGGATATAATAAGGCTACGAAATGAGGTGAGTGCATCCATAAATAAATGAAAAAAAGAAGTAATTCAAATTTACACATGCATATTAGTTCATTAATAAAACAAAGAGCTAGGAAGCAAAGTATGCACTTTCAATTCAAATCTCTAAAAATGATGAAGAAATATTACTATCGGGATGAAACACCTTGCAACAAAATGTATTGTTAGTGGCTTATTCAAATAGCCCTCCCCAAACTGAAGAGTCAGCTTCAACGTACCTGCAGAAGATCAAAAGGTGATCAAAACAAGAGATGAAAAAACATAGAGGTGATCAAAGGTCTTTGTTCTTTTTGGAATTTAGTCTTGTTCTTTTTTATGGAACTACCCCAAGCATTACAATCCACTCTAGGAAATGATAAAAACATCTTAATTGACTAATATTCCCAACCTGCAAGCCTAAGCCCTATTCTACATGGTGTTTGGCCTTGGGGTAAGAAAAAAAACTTAGTAATAAGTGAACTCGCCTAATAAATGAAGAATGGTCCAAGGAGAGATAAATTTGTTCAATAGTCACTCACAAATATCAAGTAAACCATTTTGAAAACTTCCTACATAAATGCAACAACTCTTAAATTCACTCCCTAGACCTTTGAGATCAATTTTGCATCCAAATGGTGAAGATTGCGTAGTTGGTAGAGCTTCCACAGCTCGACAACACAATGAAATTGCAGCCATAACACTTTAAGCGACCTAAATCTCTCACATTAGTGTGAATAGGTATTGTATCTCTAATGACAGGTAACAAAGAGAAATCAGCAAGATTTTGGAAGGGAGGCACTTAATTTCACATCATAATCTTAATATGCATACTCCTTTTATCATCAACATTGTAGACCTAGTCAAACTGATGTAGACAGTGTTGGAATTACTCTTACACAAGTTTTTAGCTATGTAGAAGATATGTGATGACACATCCTTTGTTAACATAGCATTGGACTGGTCACCTTTTGGTAAACAAGGCACATATACTGTAGAATGCATAACATGTTTTATAAATGTTATACAATTTGAAAAAAATGAATTATCAAACTTCATATAACGACAATTAGTATTAAATATAGTTCTGAAATTACTCTTCTTCTATTAAATAATTTAGCTATGTAGAAGATATGCTATGAAATATTCTCTGTCAACATTGGATTGGTCACCTTTTAGGTTGTAATCAAGGGGCATATAATAGGATGCATAAAATGTTTTTTTAAGGTTATAATATGCCAAAAATGAATTATCAAACTTCATATAAAGACATCTAGTTCAGAGACTCTTCGAGATAGCTACCATTGAGAGGTCAGATAACCAACTTCACCACCAAGACCAAAATATCAAGGAATACATCCCATCTTCATCCTAACTTCAAAAGATGTCTACAAGGGAATAAAAGAAGAACCCAGTCATGGCTTATCCAGGGAGGAACTTATGGACCTGCCAAGAAACTGATACAAGAGTAGATCAATGTCTGCCTCAGACATCCAAAGGATGTAAAAAATCTAAATTATGTCATACTTTTGAAAAAGTAAACATCAAAGATGTCAAAGAGAGTAGGTCAAGCTCAAATTAAAAGAGCTTCATCGATCCATTCCCCACTATTTCACCTTCACATATTTTAGTGAACTGTAAGAGGCCAGATGCCATAGAGAGTGCCTCATTGGATAAGCCATCTGCCTTCTTGCTGTATTCTCTGTAGACATGAGCAAAATCAAGGGAAAGAAAGGATGATTCAAGATTCCTGATATTTTGACACCATCCATATTCCTGATTCTTGAGAAGAGTTATCATTGTCACCAAAGCAACTACTTCCCTCACTTTGGGTTTAATCCAACACATGGAGGGCTTACCTAAGAGCAACTAAGTTGTAAATATATATATAATTTCAGAGAGACTTAGGTTTCTACATCAACTATGAATGATTTCTTGGTGTAAATCAAATTGATGTTAAATAAATGTTTTCAGATGATCAATGCCAACTTTTGTTTATGTACTCATTCAAAGAGGGATGAATGATATTGTTATGATTATCCATTCCTTTCACACATGGTGAGAAGAGAGACACTCTCAAATGTAGATAAAATTAAAAACACAGCAAAACAAAATTGCACACAATAAGGATATGGATCACACTTTATTCTTAGAACTGATCTGGATATATATCACACACACACACACACACACACACACACACACACACATATATATATGATCATCACATCCCTTTAAAATTAGATCAGAATGGACACCTCTCTAGCTAATTGGGACACATATTGCTAGCTCTCTAACTAATTCAAACTCTTACTGCCAGCTCTGTAACAACCTGACAATGATACATTTATTCATTTATTTGTAACACTTTCCTTTAATGGAGAAATGAATTATCTATGATACCTAGAATTTCTACATTAACGTACTGACAACTTAAAAACAACATAAATAACATTCTTCCTAAGATGAACTTTGTAAACAGTTCTTAGAATAGTAAGACTCCTTCGTGATTCCTTCAAAGTCTCTGTCTTTTGTCAGAGAATTTTGAGAGTTTTTTTGTCTTTTTGTCAGCTTGTTCTAAAAACTGAAGTGATAGTCTTTGATGGGAAGTATCTCAATTTTGTAAGGTTTTTTAGATGATTTGAAGGTTGGTTCCTATTTTGCTGAAAGCAGAACTTTCATACTGATTTTGTTGTGAACCTACTTGAAGTAGAAGCCTAGTTTATGCAACTTTGATTCGAAATGAATAACAAGTTGTATGTTTTTTTCTTCTGAAAATAAACACTACCTATAAAACTAAGGAGAGTGCCAATGTATTACCTAAGAATATGAGCTCACCCTTGTTTCAATCTGCCTTCTTAATCGAGTTCCTTTGTCCTTAAATATGTCTATGTTCCAGTCTCAAAATCATTAAAGTTCAGAAGAATAGAGGGAGAAAAAAACTGTCCGAAAAACCCAAAAACAAAAACAAAAAATTGTTGAAACTGAAAACCACAGGCAGTTTCCAGAAGTTTCCAATATGATTGAGCAATTACCCAAAATATTTCCAGAACAGTTTTCTGCAAGATGAGGAGCATCTATATCCGTTGGGGGTCTACTATCTATTCGTTTAGGATATAAGGTTCAAGGATCAAAAGGGGTATGGATCCAGGCATAGCTCAACAGAGGTATCACCTGAACAACAGGTTACCCAAAAGGATCGATCTACAATGGAAATAGAAATTTTATTTGGTATTTATTCAATAGGTAAAGTCTGCATAACGTTGATGAAAAAATAAAATGAATAAAAGGTTCAATTTGGTAAAGCCCGACCATCCTATTACTGTCTGATTCGATCGAAGCATAAAAGGTCTTCGTCGAAAGGTGTAACGAAGCGTAGTAGGCAGATGGGTGGGCTGAGCTGGGTTGAATGTGAATGTAGATTCCTTCAAGGGAAAAAAAGGGAAGTAAGGGTCAATTGATATCGATCGTTTTACTCCAAGTTCTTACTTATGTAATAATGGTTCAATCCTTATGCCTTTTTACCACTCAGTGATAACCTTATATAATTTGGGGCATAATGTTTTCACCAATTTAGCAAGACTACTAGGGAGTAGAGTTAATGAATCTCTTATACAAAACATAGACAACAAGCTATGATGCAGTGTTCTAGCCAAGAGATTGTGGTTCGGCATGAAAGCTCATGAACCAGGTGGGGAAAATGGGAAACATAACCAATCCCATTCAGTGTACCACTGGGGGCCTTATCCTCTGTCGTTGAATCGAGCACCTACCTTACACAGATTAGGAATACAAGCGTTTCAACCTATTTTAGTAGAATCGTTCCCCTTAGCATAGAGGTATAGGCAGATAAAGGAAAGTAGTGCAGGTCTAGAATTCCCATCATGACTAGCAGACCTCATATCAGCCAGAACTACTACAACATCTTAATATATGATGTTGTTATTTTACGTTTACACTTGGACTAGCCTTCAGATCTGCATTGATGGGGGAATAGAGGCATAGCTAAGGATACTATTGAATATCGATTGGTGAATGACACTGCGACAGGGTATCAAAGAGTCGCCATACATGTCAGCGGCCAATTGAATCGTGAGACTTGTCAGTCACAGCCATCATTGAGGGCTAACAAGCGCCCAAATATCTAACAAGCGATGGTTCTCTTTCAATCCCAAAGCTCAGTTGAGTAATCACTCAGCTATGTGGAACAGAGCCCCCAATAAATAAAATAATTAAAAGGCATTTTTCATTAGAGGATTAAACACAGTATACCTTACCTCCAAGAATGCTATGCAGTGGCTCTCCAACGTGCCTCCTCCAACACTACTATGCACCAGAGAAACCCACCACAAACCCATGACCAGAAAATGGTGAAAAAACGCTATGCACCAGAGGACCAACAATGCTATGCACCACGGTGGAAAAAATGGTGAAAAACGCTATGCACCAGAGAACCAACACTGCTACGCACCAAAAAAAACACCCTCGTTATCCAGAAAACACAATATTGAAAACCCAAGGACCAACACTACTACGCACCAGAAAAAATGCCCTCGTTATCCAGAAAACACGATGGAGAAAACCCAAGGACCAACATTGCTACGATTTGAAAAAATGCCCTCGTTATCTAGAAAATAGGATGGAGAAAACCCAAGAAAAAACAATGGAGAAAAACTACAAGAAAACTCTATGCAGCATCACGCGGGTGCATGTAGGCTTATGGTGGAGGCGTGGGCAGGATTGTGAAATAAAATATCCCCAAACATATTGCATATTTATATAGTTAAAAAAACCCTTTTTACCCCTAATATGCCACCAATATATTGGCTTGTAATTTTTTTATTTTTAACCCCCCCAATATGAACAGACGTGATATCATATTGGTCCCTAGGTGACGCCCCCGTGAGATGAATAGATATGACTAAGTTATAAAAATCCTAGGGGCTACTAGTTGTGAGAAATAGGATGCATATAATTAATGTTTATATAATAAGTTGACTTCCCTTGACATAATTAAACTTCCCTTTTTGGGTTTCTATTGTGCAAGTCAAGTTATGATAGATGCTTCAACTAGGATTTCTCTGCTTACAGGTCTCACAATTGATCTTATAGGTATAGCCTTTACTCTTTTGCTGCTTTAAAATATACCAAATCTCATCACTGGGTATTAAACCTTTTATACCAGAAAGGTATTTCAACTATGAAATATGATCCTATATCCCATAGACGAAAGACAACCACCTTGTTCAGACTCCCCAAGGCTAGGTATCTGTGATTCAATATCAGTTTGATTTCGAAGTTTAGAAGTCCCAGGGCTAGATGTCTGTGATTCAATTTCAGTTCGATTTCGAAGTTTAGAATGTGTTAGTTTTACGTTAACCAACTCAAAAACTCATGAAAATTGTACATATGCTTCTCTTCTCTGATATTTTCATATATTTTTACCTTTTAGGGATGTAACAGTTCATAGAACTGGAAAAAAAAAAAAGCCTCTTATGCTCTCAATATCCATGGCTTTTCTTCTAATCAACATCATCATGGAAAAATTATCTCCTGAAGACTATAATTAAGATCACACACACACACACACACACACACACACACATACAAAATGGGGGGTAATAGACCTCATATAATGACTGGTTGGTGCCTTTTATTAAGTATGTCAAGCAAGAAAAGCCACACAGTCAACAATCAGCAAATTTGGGAATAAAGCAATAGCAAAAGCGATGGTATAATTTTGGGAATAAGGCCAAAACAAAAGTATATACTCTACTTTGGAGGATACCTGTAGCAGATAGTATGCCTTACAGCATGTGGTGGTTGATCTAATGCTAGAAGAGACTACATACAATATCCTTTTGGTATATCTTTTCAATAGAAAATGACTACTAGAGGACTAATGTAAAGAAACAACAGAAAAGAAGGTGGGTTCAATCATTGAAGAGAACAATTCTTATGAAGAAAACAACAAATATAAAAAAACACAAGTAACAACCTGGTATAAAAAAAAACAAATACCTATTATGCTCTAAAAAAAAACAAATACCAAATAAATAAATAAATAAAGAAAATGTGTGTTCTCTTCCGCGCTTCCCCCTTCGTTTGACATTGCCGCAAAGCACAAGTAACATCCTGGCACGATGCTTTTGCTTAATATTCTCAACCTCCAAGGGCGCTTTCAACCTACAAGGGCGAAATATGCATTCAACCTGAAAGAACCCGTGCTTTTAAAGTTTCCTCCTTCCACACTGGTCGCCACTATGTCCACCTGCGCGCTACTCTTGGATTTGAGTCCAGGATTACGCCCAGGAATGCGCCGAGCCCTTCCTGTGATTTGACATTGATTTGGGGCACTTTCTTGGGTTCCAATTAAATCTGGGATAGTGCCAAACTTTGGTAATCATGTAAATATATCCCAGGATTTGGCTAAGCCCTCATCTTTCAGTAGAGGCAATCCAGGGCTCTATTCGTTGGTTCCTCAAATCATTGTTGACTGAGGGGGTTGCAGGAAGCATTATCCTTCCCTCCACCTATCGAACCAATGAAACTCTCGAGGACTGTAGTAATCTTCTGTGCGGGGTTTAGTGGAAGGTAGGCACGGTAGCTTCTGCGCGGGGTTTAGTGGAAGGTAGGCACGATAGCTTCTGCTTGGGGTTTAGTGGCAGGTAGGCACCCTTAACTTCAATGTAAATCTCTCAATTTCCAAATTTATGGTTACATGTTCCATCTCTAAATTTTGATGATGTTTGATGCGTGTTTTACCTAAACAATTTTTTTTACTTAATTAAATTAAATATATTAGTTTTTATGTATTAAGTTATATCTACTTGTCTATTGCAAAGCATACTTCCTTTTTTCATCATTATACATCTTTAATATGGTGACCCCTTTGTACATGGCTATAAATCCATCATTGCTTTTTAACTCTCATAACATCCATCACTTTGTTTCTTAAATATAATACCATACATCATTTGGCTAATGATATTTGGGTGATTTGAGAGTACTTAAAAACATTGAGAGAAAGTGTCGTTTATGGGGAAGGGATTTTAAGAAGATCATAAATGGAAATTGGTAACTTAAAATGGAATATTATATCATATTTGTTCATGTTTGAGGAAGGTGATTAACATTTATGAGTGTTTAGGTTTAACATTTTAAATGTGGTTGTTATCTCTAAGGTTGTTTGATTTTTCTTCTTAGGGTTTTTTATTATGATGACTTTTTATATTTAACTTTTGCATTGATTTACTCTTTATTTTCTTTGATTGAATGCTATTATTTTTTATATTTGTCTTATTAATCTTTTGAAGCCTCAAAATCATCACTCATTTAAAGTCATGAACCTATGTTAAGGGCAAGAGGTTTTATATTATGAATTGGATTGTTAAAACTGGCAGCATTTCTCAAACTGGCAGCATTTTACAAACTGGCAGCATTTCTTCAAAGATTATTTCATTAAAGTTGTTATTCATAAAGTACCGCTGGGTATGAAAAATGTGACAATGAAATTATGATATATTCAGACTCGGTACTTGGTATAAATACTCCTTAAAAACAGTCATGTTTAGGAAATAATGTGTTTCATCGTGGCATTCATTGGCTTGTACAACTATTTTACATATGAAGTCGTGGCACTTCATATAATGAGTACTGGTACTAAATGGCAGGGTTGACAGATTGAATATGATATTCTATTTTCCCTAAAATTTGTCATGTTATTTTTCCCGAATGCTCTTTCGAACTTGGTGAAGGTCATTTAGAGAAACCGTTTTTATACTGAGGACATTTATTGTTCAGGATCCCAAAATTTGGATGGATAAAACAATGAAAAATTGTGTACAGTAGTTCTGAAGTAGCGGGGTCTATTTTAATCCTGTATTCTCGTGCTTGAAGAGGGCAAAGTTTACATTGTATAGTTCTTTTTTGCATTTGAATGTAAACTATTGCAGCATCAATTCTCTTTGGAAGTGTATAGTGTGAAAGGGTTGCAAAAATGTCAAAGATAACAGAGGAAGAGGATTCAGAAATCATGGTAAGAAGAAAACCAGGAGGCCTGATTTGCAGATTGGAGCCCAATAACACATAATGGATAATGAAGTTTCCAAGATCATCCCAATTGATGAAGAATGCTAGATGGTTTGCCTTCTATGAGAAATTATAGGGTTATCATTCACGGGTAACTATGGATTTTATTAAAAACTATAAAGATGAAATGGTTCAGCTCAAAAGCTTAATAGTCAGGGTAAATGAAGAGTCTATTGCTGAAGCAATAGATGTCCCCGGCAATGGTGCCAGAAGATGTTATCCCTAAAGTTGAACCTAGACTACAGGGGTTCAAGCTTAAAGAAATCTTTTTCAAAAATATAATTCAATGAAGTCAGTTTGATGATGATTCTTCTTCTCATTTTCTAACTAGATCTGATTATCATTATGCTACAGAAATAGATCATTATGAAGAAGATGATTATCAAATGTCTATGCCTAAAGTTTGTCAGGAAATACCACAAAAATCATATGGTCTAAGATCAGGGGTAAAACATGCAGCATAAGCTAAAAACTTGGTGAAAGCTCACCTTATTAAACAAAATATGTCTTCAAATCATAAACAAATTGTAAAAGAAAGAAAAGATGAAGTTGTAAATATTGAGGAGGTGAATAAAGCTATAAATGGTTTCAGTTTCGAGCATGATCTTAAGAAAGTGAAAATCCCGGTGCCTTTAACAGAGTTGATTAAGAGTAAAATTTACAGGGAAGCAGCTTTTAAAACTTTTTAAAATGCTGTGAATTCTACTCCCATCCCATCTGATGAGATCAATTTGCAAGATGAAAAACCTACTATTATTGTGGGGTCAAAAACTTTTGATCAGCTTGATGATAATTCAGAATATCCTCCTCCATTTTATATGACCTTTTCAGTACATGATCAGCTATTGCATAATTGTCTACTAGATTCAAAAGCTTCACATAACCTCATGCCAAAAGCAGTCATGGAAGCTTTAGGACTGAGTGTTACTAAACCATACCATGATTTGTATGCATTTGATTCTAGGGCAGTGAAGTGTATTGGGGTAATCAAGGATCTGGTGGGGAATTTAACTCAGGTACCTATGAAGAGCGTATTGATGGATATAGTTGTAGCAGATATTTCTCCTAAATTTGGTATGTTATTGTCTAGATCCTGGGCAAAGAAAGTGGGAGGAACTCTACAAATGGATCTTTCATATGCTACGATTCCAGTATTTGGAGGAGAATTCAGAAGACTTTACAGAGAAGTAGTACAGATGGCATATTTGGTAAGTGATAGTAGACACCCTAATAATCATCCGGTCTATTCAATTAATGAAAATATTGGTTCTTGTATGTTGCAATTAAATGATGAAATTGAAGGTGTTTTACAAGTACAGAAAGATATTCCAGTTCAGGTAAAGAAAGAGGAACCAGATGGGTTATGGCAAATGTATTTTGATGGTGCATCAAGTAAAGAGGGAGCAGGAGTATTATTGATTTCAGCTGGAGGTGAGGTTATTTCCCTTATGCACAAAATGGAATTTAAAACAACAAATAATACTACTGAATATGAGGCTTTGATTCTTGGGTTAACAGCATCAAAAGACTTGGGTATTAAAGAACTTGTTGTATTTGGCAACTCCGAATTAGTAATTCAGCAAGTAAAAAGTGTTTACCAAGTAAAGCAGTATTTATTGAAAGTTTATAGGAATGAGGTTTGGGATCTAATTGAAAATTTCTTTATAGATTTCAATATAACTTTTGTTCCAAGAGAATACAATGATATAGCTGATTCCCTAGCTTTAGCAGCAGCCTATTTCAAAGTTCCAAAGGTAACTCATTTGAAATACCCAATTGATGTAAGGTACAGACCCTCTGTCCCAGATAATATCAAACATTGGAAAGTTTTTAATGATGATCAGGAAATAAAAGAATTTCTGGAGTTAGTAGGTGAATTTTCAGATGATATAGTTGATCATGAACAAGATTTAGAATGGATAGAAAATGAACCTTGCAGAAATAATTCAATTGCTGATCACAAAATTGTTGAGTTGAAAGGGAATGTCGTTCCTAAGGGACTTGTTATTTTAGAAAGGTTGTTTTCAAAAGATGATACACTGATAAAACCCACTCTTCAGACTATTGAGGAGAATGTTATAGAGTATAATATTGGTTCTGAAAATCAGCCTAAGATGATAAAATTGTCAAAATTGTTGTCAGAAGAAGAAAGGAGAAAATATGTTGGTTTGCTGAAAGAATTTATGGACATTTTTGCTTGGCCATATCATGATTTAAAAACATATGATACTAGCATAATTCAGCACAAAATTCCTTTGAAACCAAATACTAAGCCTTTCAAACAGAAGCTTAGAAGGTTTAACCCAGCATTGCTGCCAGTAATTGAAAAAGAGGTTAAAAAATTACTAGATACAAAAATTATTGTACCTCTAAGATATTCATCATGGGTTGCAAATTTGGTGCCTGTATGTAAGAAGAATGGAGAGATAAGACTTTGTGTAGACTTCTGCAACTTGAATAAATCTTGTCTGAAAGATAACTATTCATTACCAAAAATAGATCATATTTTGCAGAGGGTTGTAGGATCTCAAAAAAATTCAATGATTGATGGATTTTTTGGTTATAACCAGATTGCAGTACAGCCGGAAGACCGAGAAAAAACAGCATTTACAACTCCATGGGGGACCTTTATGTATGATAAAATGCCCTTTGGGCTTATGAATGCAGGTACCACTTTTCAGAGGGCTATGGATATAGCTTTTGTGGGTGAAAATGAAAAATTTGTAGTGATATACCAAGATGATATCACAGTCTTTTCCAAGTCTGATGAAGATCATCTAAAACATTTGAGAAAAAATTTTATTAAATGCAAAAATTTTGGTTTATCATTAAACCCAAAAAATTCTCACTTTGCTCTGACAGAAGGTAAATTGTTAGGGCATATTGTTTCTGCTAAAGGAATAAAGATAGATCCAAAGAGAGTTAAGGCCATCTTAAAGATCAGTATTCCAAGAAATAAAAAAGAAATTCAATATTTCATTGGAAAAATCAACTTTTTAAGATGGTTCATTCCTAATTTTGCAGAAATAATCAAGCATATCACTGAGATGCTTAAGAAGGATAGAGAGGTTAAATGGTCAAACCAGGCTAAACAATAATTTGAAGCCATAAAGCAGGCATTAATAGAAGCACCAGTATTGATAGCTCCTGATTATACAAAAGATTTTGCAATTTTCTCATTTGCATCAGAAGACACTATAGCTGTTGTATTATTACAAAAGAACTCAGATGGTTTGGAACAACCAATTTCCTTTTTCAGTAAAACATTAAGGGACTCGGAGGTGAAATATAATATAATGGAAAAACAAGCATGTGCATTAGTTAAAGCTCTTAAATTCTTCAGAATATATGTTTTACATTCTAAGGTTTTGGCGTATGTTCCAAATTCAGCAGTCAAGGATATTTTAGCACAGCCTGACAGCGAAGGAAAAAGAGGCAGATGGATAGCTAAGATTATGGAGTATGACGTGGATATTAAATCAACAAAATTGGTAAAAGGCGAGGGATTAGATAAGCTTCTGACAAAATCAAATTGTCAGGTTTTAAATCTTCATGTGATGGCAGAACATTCAGATCAGGATATGGCAACAAAATACAGTAAGCAGCAGGTTTATAACAGGTATGGTGAGTCTGATTGGTACAAAGATATTGTATATTTCCTTTTGTACTTACAATGCCCTCTAGAATTGAATAGAAATGAATGCAGATCATTAAAACTAAAAGCAATGAAGTATGTTTTAATAGATCAGGTTTTGTACTGGAAGGATCCGGGAGGAATATTGTTGAAATGTTTGGAGAAATCGGAAATTGGCGTTGTTATCTCAGAATTGCACAGTGGAGTATGTGGAGGGCACAAGTATTGGAAGGCAACTGCTTTTAAAATCTTAAGAGCGGGATATTATTGGCCTACCCTTTTCTCTGATGTGTACCATCAGGTTAGATCATGTGTGGAGTGTCAAAAGTTTGCAGGTAAGCATAAACTTCAGTCCTTACCCTTGAAACCTATTTCAGTAAATGGTCCATTTCAGCAGTGGGGTTTAGACTTCATTAGTGAAATTCATCCTCCTTCTAGTGGACAGCATAAATGGATTCTAACTGATACTGATTTTTTCACTAAATGGGTAGAAGCAGTTCCTACAAGGAGAGCAACTGAACAAGTCATAATTAATTTCCTTCAGGAAAACATTCTTGGTAGGTTTGGATGCCCTAGGAAATTAGTCACTGATAATGCTCCTACTTTCAAATCAAGAAAGATGGTGAAATTTTGTGAAGAAAATAATATTAAATTGAAACAGTCCACACCATACTACCCACAGGGAAATGGATTAGCAGAATCCAGTAATAAAAACAGTGTAAACAGTATCAAGAAAATGCTATTTGAGAATAAAAGGAGCTGGGATACCAAATTAAAATTTGCTCTTTGGGCCGATAGAGTAACTATTAAGAAGTCAATTGGGACATCCCCTTTCCAATTGGTATATGGAGTTGATGATGTTTTCCTTGTTCAATTAGTGACTCCAGTCATTAAGTTTATGCAGGAAATAAAAGAAGAACCAGATGATATAAGAAGAAGAATGTTTCAGATAATTCAATTGCAGCATAAGAGAGAAGCTATCAAAAATACAACTGAGAGGCATAAAATAAGAATGAAGGAAAGCTTTGATAAGAAATTTAAAAAAGATATGTTTGCAGTGGGTGACCTTGTTCTCGGGTGGGATGCACGAAAGGAAGAAAAAGGCAAGCATGGGAAGTTAGATAATTTATGGATAGGGCCTTTTTCAGTGATCAAGATCCTGGGAAACAAAACTTTTGTTTTGCAAAATTTGAACGGTGAGGAGATTGCAGGTCCAGTCAATGGACATTTTTTAAAGCATTTTTTTACATATTGAAGGACAAAGGGTCATTGTACATATTCACTGTATATACCATTTTGCTTTGAATAAGACTCCAGCCCAATAAGACAGAAATGACTTTAGCATATTTCTGAAGGCACGGGTCAACATGTTCTCAAAGTTTCACAAGGAAAACTTTGTCCCCAAATGGAGCCAAATGTTATCTCTAAGGTTGTTTGATTTTTCTTCTTAGGGTTTTTTATTATGATGACTTTTTATATTTAACTTTTGCATTGTTTTACTCTTTATTTTCTTTGATTGAATGCTATTATTTTTTATATTTGTCTTATTAATCTTTTGAAGCCTCAAAATCATCACTCATTTAAAGTCATGAACCTATGTTAAGGGCAAGAGGTTTTATATTATGAATTGGATTGTTAAAACTGGTAGCATTTCTCAAACTGGCAGCATTTTACAAACTGGCAGCATTTCTTCAAAGATTATTTCATTAAAGTTGTTATTCATAAAGTACCGCTGGGTATGAAAAATGTGACAATGAAATTATGATATATTCAGACTCGGTACTTGGTATAAATACTCCTTAAAAACAATCATGTTTAGGAAATAATGTGTTTCATCGTGGCATTCATTGGCTTGTACAGCTGTTTTACATATGAAATTGTGGCACTTCATATAATGAGTAATGGTACTAAATGGCAGGGTTGAAAGATTGAATATGATATTCTATTTTCCCTAAAATTTGTCATGTTATTTTTCCCGAATGCTCTTTCGAACCTGGTGAAGGTCATTTAGAGAAATCGTTTTTATACTGAGGACTTTTATTGTTTAGGATCCCGAAATTTGGATGGATAAAACAATGAAAAATTTTGTACAATAGTTCTAAAGTAGCAGGGGTCTGTTTTAATCCTGTATTCTCGTGCTTGAAGAGGGAAAAGTTTACATTGTATAGTTCTTTTTTGAATTTGAATGTAAACTGCTGCAGCATAAATTCTCTTTGGAAGTGTATAGTGTGAAAGGGTTGCAGAAATGTCAAAGATAACAGAGGAAGAGGATTCAGAAATCGTGGTAAGAAGAAAACCAGGAGGCCTGATTTGCAGATTGGAGCCCAATAACACATAATGGGTAATGAAGTTTCCAAGATCATCCCAATTGATGAAGAATGCTGGATGGTTTTCCTTCTGTGAGAAATTACAGGGTTATCATTCACAGGTAACTATGGCTTTTATTAAAAACTATAAAGATGAAATGGTTCAGCTCAAAAGCTTAATAGTCAGGGTAAATGAAGAGTCTATTGCTGAAGCAATAGATGTTCTGGCACAGGGAGAAAGATGGTTTAAGCAACAGGACTTCCAAGGAGATTACAGTGAGTTTTTAATGCCATGTTTTGAAAAATTAGATTGGAAAAATGGTATCCATGTGAGCAAAATAAAACCTAGCTGGAAAATTCCTTTAGAAATGGTACAAAACTATATTAGATGCGATGGTCGGTATGATAGGGTTCTTATATGCCATTTAAGGTTGCTGATGCACCTTAGTGGAAGCTTACAGCTCAATCTCCCATTCTACCTATTGAAAATCCTTCAAAAGATGATTTCATGGGTTCAAGGCCATCCAGAGCATACTGCTTGTTCAGTCTACCATTAGGGTTTAATCAAACTATTGATTGTTTCACAATTTCATAGGGAAGGAGGAACCTGGGAAACTCTACTAACAGAGCTAGGGTTCGAAGAAAATACTAAGGATAAAGGAAAAAGAATTATGGAAGATTCGGACCAGCAAACAACAAATCACAAAAAACAAATCGAAGCTGCTGTAGAGGAAGGCAAGGATTTTACAGAGAAACCAATTCAGAAAGGTCTGTGTCCTAAAACTTCATTCGCATATGAAAACCCTGAAAAATTAAGTGTTATGCTAAAAAATATAACCTCAAAAAATGAAACTCATAATCAACTGTTGAAGTTAGAAAGCAGGGATGTAAAGCCTAGGACTAGGTTAAGAAAGAAGTTGCAGACAGAGATGAAATCAGCACATGAAGACTATGAAGAAATCATGATGATATATGATGCTCTTAGTTAATAGACTGTACATACATCTAAGGGTCAGTATTGTTCAGATAATGAGAAATTCATTGCTCTTCGAGTTGCAGGGTCTATACAGAAGTCTTTTGCTCAAACAAACAAGTTGATTCATAAGATTGCTCAGCATCAAGGATTCTACAGGAAGATGAGGTCCATATGAAAGAAGAAGACCTTGAAATATCTCCAGAATTAAACCAATTCAAGAAATCATTGCAGACATACAAGGAGCAAACTAGGTTTTTATAAAACATTAATGAAAAGTTGATGACAGCCAATAAAAGACTTCGAGAATATCTGGAGGATAAGGAGGCAGATTATCAAAAGTTGTTTTTAATATCTAAAGATATTCTAAAGGAAAAAAGAACCATCCAGAAGCAGCTCGAACTCATCAAGGCTCAGAGTAAGGAGGAGAACAAAGATGCTGAGTTTGCCAGGTTGCAAAAGCGGTCCCAAGTTTTAAGTGATTTAACTATATTAGCAGAGGCTTCCAAAAGTCTTTAGATTTAGAGTTGTAGTTTGCTTTTGAAATCAATTTTGTTGTTGACAGATGTCTCTTTTATTTTACACTCGTACTTAAAAACTATTTAAAGGGGATTGACTTCTCTATTTTTGAAAGGGCTCGATCCATATAAGTAGAATCTTATAGTTATCTTAGAAAAGCAGATATTTTGTATATAATAATAGTCACTAGATGAGAAAGGGGTGTGGCAATTGGAGTGATGGAGATCCATTTTTGATAACATTCTGTATGACATGAAATACTCTACATCTTCAATATAGGTTCTGCTTTGATATGAGTATGATTATGATTTGACTGTGTATCTTATAAATTGTGTTTCTTATGATTTATCCTGTATATGGTCAATTGAATCCCATTACATGATTCTTATGGTGAAATACAATTATCTTTTAAACTTTTAAAAAATAGAGTCAAACTCATTTCATAAATTCATGATCGTAGTTCCTTTGATATTGGATTTTGTATCTTGTTTTATGTTATACAGCTCTTTAATGATTATGTGATTTTCCTATAGCTTTGATTACATACCATCCCAACTTTTTATTTTGACTTCATTGAATTATATTTTTGAAAAATATTTCTTTAAGCTTGAACCCCTGTAGTCTAGGTTCAACTTTAGGGATAACAATGGTATTGTGTTATTGAGATTTGTTATTTAGGAGTTTGGAGTTATTTATAGGGTGAAAATTTGTGGTGTTTCTTTAACCTGTCGACACAAACATTTGTACAACATAAACATGTTAAATAGGTTTATTTTATAATAAATAAAAAGAAAGGGGTTAGAAGGATTTGAGGCCGCTACTATTCAACTATAGACCAAACTCAAATGCATGTAAATCATAGCATTTAACTCAAAACCTAAACAATGAACTTAAATGGAGCCACAACAACAATAGTTTATCTTTTATTAATTAGCATACACATTGTTTATTCACTTTTATAACCAAATCCTTCAAGTTTTTTCATGATTCCATGTAATTATAAGTTTTTTCATTGTTTTGAAAAGTTTTTTTTTATGATAGTTTATTTTCGCAGTATACAAGTTTGGTCTATAGATACACATCAAGTACACAATAGCACAACTATTAGCCAACAACTTTGGGTTTTTGGGACATCTTGAAGCTCTAGTATTAGAATTACTATATATATTGCTTTTTATTAACATGCTCTATAATATGGTCGCAACCAATTTTCAATATAAAAAAGATACTATATTCTATTAAAAAAATACATATTCTTTTTCGAGGGTACTTTAATGCTAGAACACGAGGTAAGTAAGTTGTAATCCTAAGAAACATATAAAACTCTAATTTTTTTTTTGTTATAATACCATTTCATTAAATTTGGATTCACTTTAGTCTAAGCCTCTTCGAAAATAGGTCAAATCAATTTTTCCAAAGTGTGATATTGGGGTTTCCAAAGTGAAAAATATAATTCCAAATGTGCCAATATCTTACTAAAAAATAGACAAATGGATGTAGAAGTGATAAACCCCATGAAAAAATCCCACATACTACCTCTCGATTGCTTCAAGCCATACTACTATTTCTCCTTTAACAATTCTCCATTGTTTGTCAATAAACTAATGATTGAAATTCCTCTTAGTTTATTTTTCTTTCAATCAAACATTCCAATCCCTCTAATTTGCTCCTCATTGTTTGATATATTTCAATATTATTACCATTTAATAAAATTTATTATCATTATTGTTTATTACAGGAGCCGGAGGAGGCCATGGACACAAATCATGACATTTCTAAGCGGGAAAGAAGAACTCGTACTATTAAAGCACTCCGCATGTGAAATTGGGTGGAATAGGATATGACAATAGAGTCTACAGATACAATAGAAAATGACCATAATGAACGAGGGGTTATTCATGATGATAATACATGGGATGAATACTTACAATTGTTGTTTTTAGTTGTTCTATATCAATTCAATTAGATAATTGTACAATACAAGAACATTATATAGTCTATGATCCAATCTTGGAAAAAATTAATGCATGTGTTGCTTATTTTAGGTTGACAATGCAATCAAAGAAAATGAGGAGTTGATGCATTATGTTAGACCAATGCAATGATCTATCCTTAGACATGGGCCTCCTACCGATAAATCACGCAGAAAACAATGGGTGGAATAAGATATGACTTTGGAATCTACAGATCCAACAGAAAATGAGCACAATGAACAAGAGGTTAGTCATGAAAATACTACATGGAATTAATACTTTGAGATGATTGTTGATTGTGGATTTTCTACATGTTGTGGAAAGAAAAAATTCAAACGTGAAATTGTAGAAAGAAGTTACATAAATTGTTACAATATTTTAACCAATAATTGTTATGATCTAATATTAAATCATGGTTGCATTTAATTATAGGTTGATGCTGATGATATGGCTAGTAATGGTCAAGGTCCAAATAGGTAGTTAAGAATTCAATGTGATGATCCAATTCATCCTTTAAACCATACTAGGAGAAGAAGAGAAGCATTGAAGAGAGAACTACCACCTAAAAAATTTGAAGAATTAATGAATTTAGCAAGAATTGATGGCATTCCTCATCATGTTCATAGTGAACATGACGACGAAAATGAAATGCACGAAGAAGGATTCAATGAAATTCTCACAAGTTTCTTTGGGGATGGAAACAGTGATGAGGGTGATGATCCTATGCATAACATTAATGATGATATAGAGGGAAATTGCCACCATAAAAAAATTGGCGATATTAACATTTATGAATCAATCAAGTAAGAAACAAAGATAGTCGTGTTCAAGTCGGGTGCAAGTAGAACATCAAAGCTTTCATGCACATTAATATTATTGGAAATCAAGTCATTATTTGGTTGGTCAGATAAGAGCTTCACTACTTTGCTAAAGTACGTTGAATTATATTTATAGATTTGCATTGTTAATTGGTTTACACAATTAGTAGATAAGTATTAAATTCAATTGAATTTATTTAAGTGGACTTTAAATGGATATATGTTATAGAAACAATTATATTAAATGACATTTCTAACATGTTTCTCTGAAAACAATATTACAGGGCATTAAAGGATAAAATATTCCCTGAAGATAATGTGTTGCCATCAACTTGTAGAGAAGCACGTCAATTGTTGGTTGAGTTGGGGGTAGAATATAAGCAAATTCATGCATGTCAAAATGACTTCATCTTATATAGAGGTGAATATAAAAATAAACAAGAATGTCCTATATGCAAAGAGAAGAGATATCGTACAGATGTACAAAGTCCTACTGTTCCAAATAAGGTTTTACGCCACATGCCAATTATACCTAGAATTCAACGAATGTTTCGTTGCAATTCACTTGCACAATTGATGGACTGGCATGCAAAGAATAGGAGTAAAGATGGATTCATGCGAATTCCAGCAAACTGCAAAGCAATGAAACGTATAGAGGAAAAATGGCTAGGAAAATTCAAAGATGAACCCCGTAGTATTAGGTTTGGGCTTGCAATAGATGGAGTGTGCCCATTCTCTTCCATGAGCGCAACTCATACTATCTTGCTAGTCGGATTGATAGTATAGAATATCCCCCCATGGATGACTATTAGAAAGGAGCACCTTATGCTAACTCTCATTGTTCCAGGAAAGCATCAAGTAAAAAAAATGGATGTTTATATTGCGCCTTTTATTGATGAGATGCAATTGTTATGGAAAGGCATAATAATGTATGGCATATCATGTCCTCCATCAAATAGGTTCTTCATGTTCTATGGAATACTATGTTGGAAAATTCATGATTTCCTAGGACTTGGTGTTTGTTCAGGTAAGAAAAATAAATTTCATATTTGCACATCATAATTTATTTTTAATTCAACTTGCATATAACTATTACATTATTATTATTTTGTTATAAAATTTAGTTATTGGATTGCAGGGCTAAAAACAAAAGGTTATTTTGCATGTCCAAGATGCGCCGAACAATTTGAGGGGCGATATTCTAAATATATATGCAAAGTTATTTATGAAAACAATAGGGTTTTTCTACCACCGGGTCATAATTTCAGAAATCGCCTAAAGAATCAATTTGATGGAAAAATTGAAAATAGACCTCCTCCCAAGGTTATGAATCCTGTTGATTGGTAAAAAGTATGAAGATGCTGAATTGAAATCTTGGAATGATTTTTTTCTTCATGATCATTCAATGGAGGAACCATAACAAGTTATGGTTGAAATGCCAAAAGGAATGAATAAGAAATCCATATTTTATGATCTCCCTTACTGGAAGGATCTATTAATATCTCATTTACTAGATCCTATGCATATTTTCAAAAATGTCCCTGATTCTATTTTTCGACATATAGCAGGCATAGATAAAGACACCTTATCATCAAGGAGAGATATTGCTCTTTCACATACTAAATTTGATAGAAAACATTTGTGGCCAAATCAAGAAAATGAATCATACGCAGAAGCACCATGGATTCTAAAAAAGAAAGAACTAGATCAACTGAAAAGTGTGATATGCTCAATAAGAACACCCAATGGCTATGGCTCGTCATTGAATAAAGTTTTTACAGTAGATGGACATGTCACAGGATTTAAAACACATGATTACCATCATTTTATGAAGGTATTTGAATCAATTAATTATTATTGTTATCACTTACTTTTTTTATAATTATTTATAAATCGATATTATTGAACTCTATTAAATGGGTTTGATAGAATATCATGTCATTGGCAATTAGAGGGGATTCATGTCTAACAACTGACTTAAGGAATGCCATAAGTCGATTGTCATCGTTTTTAAGGTATATTGTGGGTTGATATTTACAAGGTTTATGGTATGAAATGTTACTATGTATGATGCAATGATATATTATATTTAATTTTAAATGTCATAAATTTTCATACTAATTTTGTGTCAATTATTAGGTGGTTGACCTCTAAAGAGATCCATGTGTCTGACGTGCCAAAATGGAAGAAGGAAATTGTTGAAATTGTGTGTATATTTGAGAAGGAGTTCCCTACAAGTTTCATGGACCTACAAGTACATTTACTTATACACCTAGTCGATGACATTGAAATAGAAGGCATCGTTTCAACGAGGTGGATGTTTTTCTTTGATAGGTACATGAAAACCTTAAAAAGATATGTTCGAAAAAAGGCACGTCTAGAGGGTTGCATGGCTGAAGGGTATGTATTGAATGAAGCATTTTTCTTCCTATGTGAATTCCTTGATAAAGAGTTTATAGATGGTCCACAATTTTGGGATGAAGAGCGTGCATCAGATATTATAGATGGAGAAAAACCTCAAAGTAATGGTGTTCAACAAGAAATTGGTAAGTAAAATCATCATTTTTGTGATTATGTTTAGAATCATTTACTATATAGTTTTTTGTTTATCAAAATAAAATAATAACATTTACAGTTTGAATTATACGTGTTGATTTTTAATAGGTGTCGATGAAAGTGCCATGCTTGACAAGTTTGTTCTATACCAGATGGACTGCATGAATAAATGGATTGCTTTGTACGATATAAAAAGGGAAGAAGTGTTAGAAGCAAGGAGACAGTTTAAGAGATTGAACCAAAGGAATATCCCACTTCCTGCGGATCTTTCAGGTGAATGGGGAAAATATTTCACTCTAGAATGGATTATTGAACAAATTCAAAACCGAATGGATGAGGAAGGTATAGATGCAAACATAACAAAAGATTATATCAATATTTCTAGAGGATGTGAACGAAAGGCAAAGCATGAAATTCTTCAAAAATGTTGCTAGAAATTCTTAAAAAATGTTGCTTGAATATATTCATCAAACTATTAGTTATTTAATTATGAATAATAGTTTTTATTTGCACTAAAATAAATGGCCTTTCCCAGGTGAGAAAGTATCCCGCAATGTGGGCATATGGTCATCATTATCGCGTAGAAAGAGTATATGTAAAGAGACGAACATTTGATTGTGGGGTTATGGTTAATTTCAAGCAATCAAGTCGAGCAAGTTCAAAAGATAAAAACATTGTTGAAGGGAATCTTCAATATGTTGGAAAAATACAAGAAATTCTTGAGTTGGATTACTGCTCTTTCAAATGTTGCATTTAAAAATGTAAATGGTATGAAGCATTTAAAAATGTAAATGGTATGAAGCATTTGAGAGGACAAGAAGACATGATACCCATAGCGGATTGTTTTCTATAGACTCCTCAAAGTACCTACTAGAGGATAAGGAGCCTTATGTTCTACCAATTCATTGTGAGCAGGTATTTTTTTCCTAAAACATAATATAAATATAAGAAGCATTAGTCGTCAATATTTTGATAATTCATTTCCTATTGGGAATATATATGTGTTTAATGATAACAATAAACAGATGTCTAATATATGGATCTCATTCATGCATAGGTATTTTTCTATGAAGATATTTTGGACCCAAAATGGATATTTGTCATTCATTATGATCCAAGATTAAGACATGTTTTCGAATATGCTTCAATCGATACTAAGAAAACCAATGATGACCAACCTAATATAGTTGAGGGAGGACAAATTGGCATCCATGATGATGTTCAAGTTGAAGAATATCTAGTAGAAGAATGTGAAGATGATAATGATGACAATATTCCTTTAGCAATATGGAGAAGCAGGGTCATAGGTGCATCTTCGGAAGATGCTATCATGGAGGAATATGATATTATGGAGGAAGATAATATGGATGATATCGAAAGAAATGATGAAAATATATATGGTGACATTCATGTAACCGATCTGGAAACAAATTTTATTGATACAGAATATGATGAAAGTGAAGATGAGAATGATTACAATACCACTTTAGCAGGATGGCTTAGCAAGAATAATATTAGGTACTTGCAAGAACATATGAACATTGACAAGGAAACATTGGAATACCTAGATGCATATTATAATGTGAATGAAGAATTCTAAATTTACAGTCGGATATGTAATTCATATTTAAATAATAATGGTTTTTATGTCCCATTTTAAAATGCTTCGTTATTATTTGGATGCAATAATCATTCAATTACTATGTTTAGAACTCATAATCTAAATTAATGTATTGATTCTTGTCTCTATACTCGTTACCTAGTGCAATTTCCTTAAAATGTTTATAAGTTAATATGACTTGGTAGCCAAAAATAATAATAATTAGTTGGATAATAGTTATTGTGGTTAGTTTCATCTATTGGTTGATAATGGTTAGAAGTGATATGAAGTTATTCGTTGAGAATTAAAAAAGGTTATATATGTATATTGTAGAAGTTGTCATATGCATGTATATACAAATATAACTTGTGCAGTTGAAGGAATTGGTTAACACAAATGTACGTAAACTACACCATAGCAAAAACCTTTGATTAGTTTATGTATAAGTTTACCTTTAAAACAAATATGATTCACTTAAACATATATATAATCCATTTAGTATTCATATAGATGTTCAAATGGGATTTCAATTAGATTATATGATTCACAACTACCCTCCAAATCAAAATACTTTTGATTAACTATAATAGGAAATGGAAAGTAAGATTCCAAATCGAGGAAACCTCATATTTTGATTTTGTTGTCACCTTTATTCATCAAATCATCTTTTTTGCACTTTAGCAACATCTTTATATAATGTGCCTATTTTTTCACCTAGACATGAATCTAACACAAGTAGAATTTAAATGTAATTTATTTTGGATGTTAAAGCGGACGCAATTTGTGTCCATTTTAGCATCATCATGATATATACCACCTAGTTTTGCACCTATACAACCTAGCATAAGGAGAATATAAATGTAATTGATTTGGGGTGCTAAAGTGGACACAATAAATGTAATTGATTTGATGATAATGACATTCACAATTATGTGATTATATGATAATGATGATGACAATGTTGTTGTTGATGATGACAATGACAATGACAATGATGATGATGATTATGAGATGAATGATGATAAAAACGATGGCAATGATGATGAAGTTGATAACTATGTGATTATATGGTGATGATGATGATAATAATAATGATGACGATGACAATTACGATGACAATGAGAATGGAATGAGAAATGATGATGATCTTTATAAGAAAGTGTTGGTAGAGGTAAATAAACCTAGTTTCACTACAAGCTCCAAGATTAAAATGTGCTCAATCATAGTTATAAGTTATGCATGCTTAATATTGTAACTGTATCCCACTTGTTATGCATGCTTTGAATGGTAAACATATCCCATAATATTTAAATGATGACGATGATGAACTAGATGACAATGACATTAATGATGTTTTTGATGATAACAATGATGGAAATGATGATCATCATCGTCGTCGTCGTCATCTTTTTCATTGTCACCATGATTATCACAATAGTCATCATCATTGGCATAATCATCATTCATGTCATCATCATCACCATTGTCCTTGACATCATCATCATCATGATTATTGGCATTTTCATCAGTTATTCATCATTACCTTTGGCATAAGAAATAACATCTACCCAAAATATGTGATTAGTGGAAAAGGGTCATGGAGGACACATACAATTTATGCATGACAAATAACAACTTATTTTTTAAGATGATCAACATCATCATTCTCATTGTATTCATCATGATTCTCATTGTCATCATCACCATCATCATCATTCATTTCATTGCCATCATAGTCATTGTCAATGTCGTCATTGTCATTATCCTCATCATCATCATTGTCATCGTTCTCCTCATTATCAACAACATTATCATCATCATCGTAGCCATCCTCAATATCATAATCATTATCCTCATTGTTATCTTCAACATCTGGGTGTAAAACTGGATGCAAAAGTGGAGAAAAACATGGATGCAACAAAAGTGGGCACATAATGGGGTGCACCAAAAATGGATGCAAAAGGTGATGCAAAAGTGGATGCAAAAAATGATGCAAACGTGGAAGCAAAACATGATGAAAAAAGTGGCGCAAAAGTGGATACATTTATGGATGTAAAATTGGATGCGAAAGTGGATGCAACAAAAAGTGGATGCAAAAGTAGTTGTAACACTCAACGCAAAACCCGATGCAAAAGTGGAGGAAAAATGGATGCATAAAGGGATGCAATAACTGATGTAAAATTGGATACAAAAAATATGCAAACGTGGAGACAAAATTTGAAGCAAAAGTGGGTGTAAAAGTAGGCGCAAAAATGGGTTTGAATTGGGATGTGACAAAAGTGGATGCAATAGTAGATGCAAAAAAACACGTAGACATGGATGAAAAATAGGATGCAAAAAGGGATGAAAATGTGGGTGCAAAAGTGGACGAAAAAGTGGATGCAAAAATGGCTGAAACAAAACGAGATGCAAAACTAAACTCAAAACAGGATGTAAAATTTGATGCAAAACTTGGCTCATGAAGGGATGCAAAAAAAGAACCAAAAGTGGATGTAAAAACGGATGCAAAAGTGGATGAAAACAAGGGTGTAAAAGTTGAGGCAAACATGGATGCAAAAGGGGGCACAACAAGAGTTAAATGTACAAACTAGGCTCAAAATTAGGTGCAAAAATAGGCTCAAAACCTGATGTAAAACCTGGCACATAACCAGGTGCAAAACCTGGTGCAAATTAAGCCGCATTTTGCGCCAGATTTATAAAAAGGATGCAAAAAAACTCCTAAAATAGCACCAACCCGTGAAATTGCGCCATTTTGTCCAAAAAATGAAGAAAAATACACTGAAAGATAGTCTAGACGCAAAAAAGGATGCAAAAAGAGACGCCAAATCCAGTTTTTGTTGTAGTGGATTCTACCAAAGGGGAATAGAAAAGGGGTAAGATGGGAAACTAAATCCTTTGCTTCCAAGTGTCAACCTTAGAATTCATCTCCAAAAAAAATTCCATGTTCCTTAATGAGCCAATTACTTCATCTTTACTATTAAACTCAATCATTGAATGCATATGTGAGATTGGTGGGAAAAGTCAGTTCATGTAGTTATTGAGGCATGGGGGTTATGAAAGTTCTATCAGTTGCTACATGTCATTTTCTTCTACGGTCAGAAGCTATGTCATATGTATTTCAGCCTTATCTTATTTTCCATGGAGTCAACACACAATTTGTCATTCTCTCATGGATGTTTTCTATACTATGTAGAGCTTTTCCTACTGTTATTCATGTCCTTTACCAAACTAAGCCTAACTCAAAAATTCGAAATTGGAGATAGAGATTAATTTTGGAAAGGGATAATAGATGGTTGTAGGTGAGAATAGAGGTTGTGAAACCCAAGAACCCTTATTAATTGAGTTCTTCTACTTTTGGATGTTTGAGAAGCCATACTTTATCCTACAATATGTTCTCCAATAGCATAAAATGGATTAAACTCTTACTGCACACACTGGTAAGCACTGTAAGGGTTGGATTCCCTGAGGGAACTGTGGATTAGTGAAGGGTAATTCCTTCCTTATGTTGTGTGGGGGAAGTTGGAAGGAGTTTGATGGCTATGATGGATGAGCAAGATATTTATAGAGAGTTGTATGATTTTTTGGCTAAGCATAAAGGGAAGAATGGGTTGTGGGATGAGTGAGAGAATCCTATAGGTGTTGCCTTCACCCTAGTGACCTCATAACCTAGCTTGAGAGTGATCTCTTAGCAGAAAGATTATATGGTGGATAGAGTTCCTATAGTTAAGTGGAAAATCACTTTGACATAGCCAGTTGCTTAGATCTTCTTTGTTAAAGATAATGATTCTCTTTTATTTATGATGGGCAATTATTTTTATTTGATTCTTGTAATGATTATGCTTATATATGCATGTTATGTGTCTGGAACAAGTTTGTTTCTGAACATTGCGTATTTCCATTTACGCATTTGCACACATGCTTTTTTATTGTTGTGAAATTTGTAATTATGGTTATGGGAAAAGATTAGAATCTTGTATCATTGTAATGTACCCTACTATTGGTTGTATTGAGGGAAGGGTACTTTACAGACTAGTATCAAAGTGAGGTTGCAACACCAGAGCTTTATGGGCCATATTGCATAGTTACATGAATAAATATTATTTACAAACGAAATGATCCTATGAAAATTTCATGGTTTTAATTGTCAGATGATATTCTGACAAAACCATGGATTAGATCTGTGATATACTTGAGGGAGAGGTATATTTATTAATGGAAACGTTTTCTTAGCGAAGAGTTACTACTTTTGGTAGGAGGAAAAATCTAACTTCTCCTCTGCTCAACCCAATTCTAATCGCTTGTAGTGTCCTCCATAGCTTACACATCAAGAATGAGGCACTCAAAATTATTTTGCTCACATAATGCATACAATGTTCCGGACTTGGAGGACATTAATCCTCTCCTTTTATAGTAACAATGTTGAAAGGGAGTTATTAGAAAATCTAGTAACCTCTGAGATAATGCGGTGTTGACATTATCTTCCAGGGAAGGATTCAATTGCTTATCAAATCGTCGTTCAAGAAATTGAAATGATTAATGGTCGTTGAACTTGCAGAAATATCTATAAATCTTGGAGGTAGGTATTGAAGAATTTCTTCTTATTTGTTTCGACCATCATTCTTCCCATTATTGTTCTCCGAGTTTTCCCTGTTATTTGCCATAAATAAATCACTTGTAGAAGTATTTTGTTTTTGTTAAAGATATTTTTTAGTATATTAGAAATAAATATGTTATTCTATACTTATAGGGTTTCAAATTTCAATATCAATGTCACATAAACGCCAGCATGTACACCAGTTTTGGAATAAAATAAGGTTATTTTATTATTTTTAATAAAACTGAATTTTATTAATAAATATAAATTCAATAGAAAGTTATTTACTTTTAATAAAGTTTTAAAAATATTATATAAGAATCTTGGATTATAATTTTGAAAAAAACCAAATATTTTAAGCAGAAAATAATTTTCAAGGTGAATTACAAATACTATGAGTTTACAAAATTATACGGAAATAAAAATTTCAAATCCTACATTGCATATTCTCAAATTATACATGAAACAAGAAATTCTAACAATATAAATTCTCCAATCCTACATAAAATATTATCAAAACATAAATGAACGACAAATAATTGTGAAATATTTTTAAAATTTTGATAATATCTTTTAAATTAAATTTTTATTTTTCGTATAACTCCAATTCTCATTTAATAATGTATAAAAATAAGTACACCAAGATCCAAAATAATACTCGTTATCTTTACTCTTTATGAGTTGATGTTGATAATTACGAAAGTGATATGATGATATTATAAGTCGTTTCTTTACTAAATAGAAAAAAGATCGTAGTTTTGTAGTGGAATAAAAAATTCGTCATTTGTCAATCATGTGATAAAAGAGTATGATTGACATATTAGCATCAATAGAAATCAATTTTCTTTAACATATTTGCATTAAATAAAAAACTATCACCAAAATGAGTTTCATATAAAATAACAAAAAGATTAACGTCTATAAAAATGTGATATTTTTATTTCATTCTAGGTCTTTAGGATGATAAAAAATTGAAAGGTTCAGGGTCATCCTTCAATATAGTGTCATTGTCACACTCCCATTTCTCCAAACACCATCTCCAAATTGCATCCCTAGTTTCAAAAGTTGAACTGTTTTGCAATGCCACTCTCTAAAAACATCACTACAACATATCATCTAAAAACGAGCTGCTATTCGAACCACTTCCTCAAACAAAGACCTCGAGCAAATATTTTTTAGAGGTCTATTCAATTTCATCTAGTTAATAACAAACATCGAGTCCCCATAAACTTGAATTCTGTGAATCCCCTTGAAAATATAAAGAAATAATAGCATTTTCAAAGCCAATAACTATGCACGATTATTTGAACAATGCCCTAACGCCCCATTGTTGTTGCAAAGTTTGTCCTAGATTTGGATGAAAAAATGACGCCATCGACACTACCACGATTTATTTCTCCTTGGGATGCTCCATAATAAAAAACACCATAGAAAAGAGATATCTGTCACTCCAAGAACATACCTAGGATTTTTATGCTTTATCAACTACGTAAGAGAGTCGAAAATGGAAATACTTTTGAGAGAATAGACTTCAAGAGGAATCATATTGTCCTCAAAAGTAACCAGATTGCGGGCTAGCCATGTACTTCAAATTAGCAAAGAATTGTATTTTTTGCAAATTAATTGCAAATTGTATTTTATCAATTCAATGAAGTGCTCAAAATAAAAAGGAATTGAAATTTGAGATCTTAAGATACTATTGATGCTTGCAAAAAGGAAACAAATTCCAAGTGTGCAACGGAGGTATTTCACACTTCACTCATGTTTTTGATTCTCCAAGATCGTATGAAATGCGAGGTGAAGAGCATGCTTGGGGAGAGGAGAGTCTTTAGGTCCTTTCTTGTATGCAAAAAGTGGTTTTTACACTACTTTAACTAAATATGTTTAAGTAAAGAAAAGAAACGTTAGATGTGTTGAATACTAGTGATAATAATGAGGCCCTTTGGAAACCTTAAGGTTGGTTATCTAAGTAGATTTCGAGGGATGACCCCTTTACATCCTAATCTTAGTCTAGATGGGATAATTACTAAAGAAACAAGCAACTATTGTGAGAGTACTTAGTTCTAGTTCATTAGTGAGCATCAATTGGGCTACATAATTGTTGTTGAAAACAAGTAAAAATCAAATAAATACAATCAATGCAGAAAAACAATTAACATGCATGTTACATGTGGAAGAAACACTCACTGTTGGGTTTTCATGCTAGTATGGTGCAGGAAAGGCGCATTGTCATGAAAAATAAATACACGTGGGAAGGAGTCTATTAATGTGCATGGGTCACAGGAGTGTTGAAGGGATATATGTGTTGTTAGCATGGCCAAGATGTCGAGAGATGTGTGTCTAATAAAATGGATAAAACAATCTATTGGGGGATGAATTTCTGGGCTGAAAGGGATGGTCCTCTTCACCTATAAAGAATTAAAGACCAGAAATTAGCCACTTCACAAATAACAACCTAATAAAAGAAAAATGAACTAAAACAAAGTGGACTCATAATAAACACTGTTGTTGGAAATATTACACAAGAGTGCTTTCTTGCCACTTGGTTAGGGGTAAGACCTTACAGGATGCAACAAGACCTCAGTATTATATTCCCCTTTGTAGGTGTTGGTGAGTGTGAGTCAAAGTAATTCTGCGAGTGGTTGCAAGTAGAAATAAAACATAATAAAGGAAATTAAAAAAAACTAAATAACATGCAAGATGGAGTACAAGATGCAAAGTTCAACAACGAATAGAAGCCAAACCACTCCTTATATTTCTTAATGGTAAAGCATATACAACACCTTGGAGATGTGATATCAAAATGGAGGAACAAATTCCTCCTAAGGGAGTTCTATTTAGTCCAAATTTGATGTTAAGTGGATTGAAGTACAAATGAGGAAAACACTTGCCCTTTTGAGGAAGGAGAAAAGAGAGCTTGGTGAATGCTTGACAATAGGGAAATGGTGAGCTATAAGGGAGGTCAAGCAAAAATCCAACAACATAACCTTTCTCTAAGAATTCTCTTCCAATTAGCATGCCCATGGCTTTCTTTTATAGGCCAAGACATGGCCAAGAAATAACAAGATCCCACTGTGAACCCAATGATCCATGATTTGGCTCCAAAGTACACAAGAGAGGCCATTTACGGCAACCAGGTGTGTGAAGATCCAAAATTCAAATTCTCTTAGTAACTGTAGCTTTCATGAGCCTTCAATGCACCACTAGTGGTTGAGATCCTACAGTTTTTGGCAGTCACATAGGTCTTGAAGGAAAATCCATGGATCTATGTGGGCCTTGAACTAGTGACACATAATGTCGCGCATATATACAGAGTATTACCCGCATGGTATGTATTTTGAATTCCTTGGGTCATTTATAGACTCAAGACGCTCTTTGGGTCTTGTAAAGGTTTCTTCAGTTGGATGCCTGTTGTATGTTGATGAGCTTTACACTGCAAATTGCGAAAATGTCTTGAGATTTTTGTGATAACATAAATTGTTTCTATATATATATTTTTAATAAATTATGCATTTATCACTAAGTTATTTTACGTGCGCATGAGCCACCTGCTAACTTTTCGTATAATTTACAAGGAAAGGTCTATCATTTAATGCAATTTTGACATAATAAATGAGATTATTAAATTTTCAAAAAAATATACATGGAAAAACAACATAATGCCTTACATTTTTTGTTTGTTGCATCTCGAAATTCACATGGAAAATATGAGTTTTGAGAGGTTCAATTTAATAAATCAGTAAAAAAATGAATTTTCATCGTCATTTTTGGCCAAAAGTGTTACCCATCTTCATGGATTAATCCCCCAAAAGTTGTTTTGATCTAGGGGAATAGATGGGTGACAACCGATACCGGTCTGTATCAGTCCTCCCCTTAAGAAGCAATTGTCTCAATTTGTGATACCCCCAATTTTGACATGGAATCTATTTTTAATCAAACTTATGTAAATGATGTAAATATGTTAGTATGGATTCCTAAAGTAGAGCTCAAGGCCAAGCCCCGACTAGTGAATGGATAGGCATGTATGGTGTATATTTTTTTATTTGGACCCCATGGTTGCCTTATAATGCCAAATTAAAATTATATGTAATTATTATGTTAAAAATTAATAAAATGATCCAACATGATTGTGTAAAAAGCACTAGAGGAGCTATGATTCCACCAAAGGGGAAGAGAAAAAGGGGCATATGGGAAACTAAATCCTTTGCTTCCAAGTGTCAACCTTAGAGTTCATCCCAAAATTATGACATGTTCCTTAAATGAGCCAATTACTTGCACATTACTTCATCTTGACTATTAAACTCAATCATTGAATGTATGTGTGAGGTTGGTGAGAAAAGTCAGCTCATGTAGTTATTGAAGCATGGGGTTTATGAATTTCTATCAGTTGTTAGCTATCATTTTATTCTATGGCCAGGATCTATGTCAGTTGTCTTTCACACTTCTCTTATTTTCCTCAGAGTCAACACTCAATCTATCATTCTCTCATGCATGTTTTCTATACTATGCAGATTTTTTCCTACTATTGTTCACGTCCATTACTAAACTATACATAACTCAAAAATTTGAATTTGGAGATATAGATGAATTTTGGAAAGGTAAATTATATAGATGTAGGTGAGAATAGAGGTTAGGAAAACTAGGAACCATTATCCATTGAGTTCTTCTACTTTTGGATGCTTGAGAAGCCATTATTTATCCTACAAGATGTTATCCAACAACATACAACATATTGGACTTTTACTGCACACACTGGCAATCACTGGGTTGGATTTCCTGAGGGAAATGTGGATTAGTGAAGGGGAGTGCCTTCCTTATGTTGTGCGGGGAATTTGTAAGGCTTTCCATGGCTATGATGGTTGAGTAAGATATGTGTATAGATTTGTATGAGTTTTTGGCTAAGCATAAAGGGCAGAATGGGTTGTGGGATGAGTGAGAGAATCCTATAGGTGTTTCCTTCCCCCTGGTGGCCTCATAACCCATCTTGGGAGTGGTATCTCAACAGAAAGATTATATGTTGGATAAAGTGCCTACAATTGGGTGGAAAATCACTTTGGCATAGCCAATTGCTAGGATCTTCTTTGTTAAATATATGTATTCTCTTTTATTTATGATGTGCAATGATTTGTATTTGACTCCTATCATGATTATGATTATATATGCATGTTATGTGTGTGGATCAAGTTTGTTTATGGACGTTGTGTATTTCCATTTACGCATATGCACACATTTTATTTATTGTTATGAAATTTGTAATCATGGTTATGGGAAAAGATTATAAACCCATATTAGTGTAATGTCCCCTACTATTGGTTGAATTGAGGGAATGGGACTTTACAAACTAGTATCATAGCGAGGTTGCAACACCGAAGCTTTACGGGTTAGAATGCATAGTTACATGAATAAATATTATATACATACGAAATGATCCTATGAAAATTCCATGGTTTTAATTGTCAGATGATATTATGATCGAGCCATGGATTATATCCTTGATCTAGTTGAGGCCCGAGGTAGATTTATTAATGGATTTTTTTTTGGAATTTTGGAGTTGCATTGGAAAGTTGCTGAAAAATATGGGTTCTGTTAGATGATGGAATAAGGCCAAATTTAATTTAAAAATAAACCCTTCTTCCTAGATTTAAAAATTTCATATAATTTCAAAATTTTAAAATTTTGGGTAATTTCTAGACGGGCCCCACCCATGCCACGTGGACGGGTGATGTAGAGAATCCATGAGGGACAAAAGGTATGATGTAGACCACCACATTAGACCCACACCATGGTGAATTTATTTGATGGGTGTAGAGGATACCTGAGATCTAACTATTGGATAAAAATGAAGATTGCTTGTCACAGTTGATAACTCCATGGAAACGTGCACAATGGGTAATAGAAAGAAGACAATGATATGGCCATTGGACCTTTTGGGATATTGATGGTCCAGCGCATATCACATTGGTAAAATTCCCATTTAATAATTTGGGTGAGAGAGGAGTTGGGTCAAACCACTCAAGGTGTGTGTCAACATTGGATCGACAATTCCTCCCCACGATTTTTTTGAAACTACTTTCTTGGTGAGGAGTTATCGCTTTTGGTAGCAGGAGAAAACACCAATGCCCAAGACCGGGTGATATTGTGTCATGGAAGCCAAAGGAGGGTGACAAGTAGGAATTTTTGAACTCATTAACAAACATGTGCTAGTCCACGTCAGCATCCTTTCCAAGTCAACAAGGAATGACATTTTTTTATGTGCTAGATTGTGCAAAATTGGATTACTTACCAAAAAAATGAGGGCTCTACCCTCGACTCGCCCTGCAAGGATACAAGGACAAATTTTTTAAACCAACAAAGCTGGATTTGGGATTTAACTGAATCCATTGGATCAATAAGAAAATGGAGAGAATTATGGATTAAAAAGGGTGTTACAGAACTGTTAGAATTTTCTAAGCTTGGAGAGGATGAAAAATATTGAAAGTAGTAAATTCCATAATTTTATGAAAGGTGACTAGAGCATCAAATCAGAGAGA
Source organism: Pseudotsuga menziesii (assembly GCA_001517045.1). Taxonomy (NCBI): domain Eukaryota; kingdom Viridiplantae; phylum Streptophyta; class Pinopsida; order Pinales; family Pinaceae; genus Pseudotsuga; species Pseudotsuga menziesii. The sequence goes on from LPNX010013724.1 coordinate 153,523, forward strand.
GGGAAGTTGTTGAGTAAACTATGTCACATGTATTGTCTAGGGAAATAGGGAATTTGTCCTAGTTCCTCATATATTATTTTCTACATGTGTCTGAAGTTGGTCTCTGAGGTTTAATACACCTACAAGAATAATACAGAAATCGGGCCAATTTGACAATTTTCGAGGACTGTAATTTTTTGCTCATAAATCAGAATTGAGAATGCTTATAGTCATAGAACAGCTTATCCAAAGGGGAATAATTTATAGAGTCAAAATATAAATTGTTGATTCAAATGTTTACAATATTTGATCAGAAAAGTGCATGTGGCCATAATTTGACAAAAAAAATAAAAAATATGAGTGCTTTCTAGAATACCTAAAATTGATTTTTGATTTTATGAATATGTAATTATTATAATAAACATGTTTATATGAACAATTTTGCAGATTCATCATCATATCAATGAATGTTAAGGGTCAACAGTAAGAATAGTGCAATTGGGAAATATTTGGTCTTAGTTGAGCTAAGAAGGTCATCATCATGAATGATGCATAGGATCCTTATGAAGTTGACAAAGATGGATTAGGAGAGAATATACAGATTGAGAATGCAGAGAATATACAGATTGAGACACTATTTAATGGGAGAGAATATACAAATTGAGACACTATTTAATGGGAAAATTTTGTGTGTTAAGAACAGACCTGTATGGTGTGAAATATTTGTTTGAGAAACCAAAATTAAATTCCAGGAAAGCTAGATGTATGGAATTTTTATGTGAATTTGATTTTGAAATTAAACACATAAAATGACAAGAAAATAAAATGGTTGATGCAACCAATAGAAATGTGCAAAAAATTCATGTGGAATCCATCACTCTTTGTCAATCAGACTTAAGATAGCAGATTGTTAATTATCTTGATGAAGATGAATTGCATGTGCAAATAAAAGATAGATTACACCAACAAAATTTAGAAAAGAGGTATGAAGGGTATCGTGTGGAAGATGATGTAATTCTTATTTATAAAAATAGAATTTATATTCCTAATGTGGTATATTTGAGGAGAATTCTTATGGATGAAATCCATAAAATGTCATATTTTGCTCATCCAAGATATAAGAAAACAATTGCTACATCCAAGAATGAATATTTTTGGCCAGGGATGAAAAGGGATATTATTGAGTTTATTTCTAAGTGCTTGAAATGTCAGCAAGTAAAAGTTGAGAATAAACACCCAACAAATTTTTTGCACCCTTTACCGATTCTGGAATGGAAATGGGAAATACTTTCCATGGATTTGATTATAGGTATTGTCAAAATTAGAATAGTTTATACCAGTCAACATATAAGACATATTCCATTGCAAATATTTTTATGAAAGAATTTTTCAGATTGCATGGATTGCCCAAGGAAATAATTTTAGACAGGGATACAAAATTTACTTCAAATTTCTAAAAAAAAAAAAAATTGCAGATTTGGGTACATGGCTGAATTTTAGCACTACCTTCCATCCACAAACAAATGCATAAACAAAAAGAGTAAATAAGGCCCTTGAGGACATGCTTCGCATGTATGTGACGGACAAACGATCCAAGTGGGAAGATTATTTACACTTGGTAGAATTTGCATATAACAATGGGAAACATACTTCGTTGGGAATGAATCCCTTTGAGGCTTTGTATGGAAAAACGCGCAGGACAACAGTGACATGGGTCAATCCAATAAATATAATTTTTCTTGTGCCATGTTTTCTTAAGGTATTGGAATAAGAGGTTGCAAAAATTGGGAAGAATTCAAAGGAAGCCTAAGATAGATAGAACGAATATGCAAATAATAATAGAATGCATAGAGAATTTAGTGTTGGGGATCATGTTTACCTTAAAGTAAGATCAATGAAGAGCTCCTTGAATCTTGGAATTTGTTGCAATATGTCACAAAGATATTGCAATCCATTTGAAGTGCTTGAAAATATATGACCAATTGCATATAGAATTGCATTTCCTGCTAACACTAGAGCTCATAAATTTTTCCGTGTTTCTTTTCTTAAGAAATATGTACATGATTCTAACCATGTGATTGATTAAGATGTAATTTAGGTGGGACTTGAGGGAGAGTTCCAAACCGAGCCACTATGCATCTTAGATAAGAAGGTAACATAAATCTAGAACTGAGCCATTGAACAGGGAAATGTGCAATGGAAACACTTCGGTCTCGATGACGCTATGTGGGAGTTGGAGGATGCGATGAAAGAGGCATACCCATTTTTGTTTTGATTTCAAACAACACTGAGGATGATGTTATTCCAAGGGGGAGGGGATTGTAATACCCCCAATTTTACTTGGAATGTATTTAATCAAAATTATGTAAATGATGTAAATATGCTAGTATGGATTCCTAGTGTGAAGCTCAAGGCCAAGGCGAGACTAGTGAATAGCAAGGAATGTACAATGTATATATTTTAATTTTGATCCTATGGTTGGATTATCGTGCCAACTCAAAATTTATGTAAATATTATGTTGAAAAATAATAAAATGTTCCAAGATGGTTGTGTAAAGAGCACTAGAGGGTCTATGATTCCACCAGAGGGGAAGAGGAAAGGGGACTTATGGAAAACTAAATCCTTTGATTCCAAGTGTCAACCTTAGAACTCATCCCAAAAAATCTACCATGTGCCTTAAATAATCCAATTACTTCATCTTGACTATTAAACGCAATCATTGAATGCATGTGTGAGGTTGGTGGTAAAATTCAGTTCATGTAGTTATTGAAGTATGGGGTTTGTGACAGTTCTATCAGTTGTTAGCGGTCATTTTCTTCTATGGTCAAAAGATATGTCATTTTTATTTTCACCCTTATCTTATTTTCCTTGGATTTAACACTCAATATATCATTATATCATGCATTTTTTCTATACTATGTATTATTTTTCCTACTTCTATTCATGTCTATTACCAAATTGTGCCTAGCTCAGAAAATCGAATTTGGAGACAACTGAATTTTTGAAAGGGAAAATAGATGGTTGTAGGTGACAATAGAGGTTGGGAAACCTAGGATCCCTTACCCATTGATTTCTACTACTTTTGGATGCTTGATAAGCCATAATTTATGCTACAAGGCACTAGAGAATTTGAGGCCAAAATCCGACGGCTACCATGTCTGAAATTCGACACTAACCTGTCGGGTATTCGACACCCTCAATTTTTTATGTCATCGGTGGCGTAACGTCGGATACTTGATAGCCAAGCCGAGGCCGTCGGATTTCCTACGGCATGACCGTCGGATTTCCTACGGCACGACAGTCATATTTCCTACGGCCAGGCCGTCGAATTTCCTACGGCCAGGCCGTCGGATTTCCTACGACAATCTACCGTCGGAGCCACAGCAATTTCGTCGGATTGACATGAAATCCGACAACAGCTATTAGGAATTGAACGTCGAATAACCAACGAGATATTGTATATTAATAAATAAAAAATTGTATTCGGTGGCAAGTTTACTTTGAGATATGCTATAGATATCATTGTCTATCGATATATTTTGGTGGATGTGTTTAAGTTTTAATACATCATCAAGACCAAAGATATGTAGATCTCTTCATTTGAAAGAGGATTCAACACAGAAGGAATCTATTTAACAAAGGTGCTAATAATATAACTTAGAATCTTCTCATCAGATCTTTATTCCAACCTACAACTGATCCAGGAGGAAAAGATTGCAAGAGCTTTATCACATGAGATCAGTTAGGTAGAGAATTTAATAGGGGCAAGCAATCAACTTTAGATAAAATTTTGAATATGACTTATACACAAACATGGGGATTAATTTCAAAATTTTGATCAATAGCCTTTGCAAAATGGTTACACAATGTCAGTTTCTTATATCATGTTGATGAATACTAGCAGAGAAGTTAAAATTGTAGATTGCACTCAGCTCATAAGGTCACAGCCAGCAGTGACACACAGTCACACTAGTAGTGTCACACAATCATACTATCAAACACACTAAATTATGCCCAGTAGTGACACATAGTCACACTAGCAGAGACACTCAGTTATGTGCATCAAAGACATAGTCATGCCAGCAGTGACACACAGTCAGCTGCTATTTCAACCCTTGTGCAATCAGCAGGATGTCTAATTTTTTTCATACCTTTGGTATTTTATCAAGAAAAGCAAGTATCTAAGATTACATGCCTAACACCCAGATTTGTGCTTATTTATGTTGCCCTGTGATTGATTGTAGCTAAAGACAATCTGCTTTACTCTTACGGTATCTCTTATATGCCTCTTTCAACCTATTCTCTTCTTTGTTCAAGTCAATTAGCCTTTAATGTTGTATTTGCATTCACCTTTAACAGGCAAAAGATTACCCCATTTATCCTGAATTTTCTTGTTTTGCTTTCTTTGAGTGCAATAATGATTGGGATTCATTCAGACGGTGACAGGCCTGAGGGAGTGAATACTTCCAAGTACATAATAGGCTTCATTTGCACTATTGCAGCTTCTGCAATGTATGGACTGATTGTTCCATCGATGCATCTTGTATTCAATAGGTTTTTAAAGAAGGAGACTTTTGCAGTAGTTCTGGAGATACAAATTTTCACATCCATAGTTGCCACTGTGGTGTGCATAATTGGATTGTTTGTTGGTGGGGAGTTCAGAGATATGAAAGAAGAGGCTGAGAGTTTCACAACAAGGATAGTTTCCTACTACATGACATTGATATGGTTTGGAATAGGATGGCAGGTTTTTGTTGTGGGTGTAGTGGGTTTGATCTTTTTGGTGGCTTCCTTATTCTCAAATGTCATTAGCACTCTGGCTCTCCCCATTGTGCCCGTATTATCAGTGGGTTTCTTCCATGACAGAATGGATGCTCTGAAAATTATTTCGATGTTGTTAAGAATATGGGGATTTGTTTCCTATGTATTCGGTGCGTGCATGACAGTATTGCCCTATAGTTAGTGAGTCTCAGAATTTGATCTTAAGTGACAGTGTTCAAATACAATAAGTTATATTTACATACCATGACTGTCTTTCTTGACATGATGAAGAATCAGAGTTAGAAAAATTGATAATTAATTTATTTTTCTTAAGACTACACTTGTACCTTGTACTTGGATAGTCTTCAGACTTCTCCTTATTTCACCGAATTCAGAACACCACACTTCTTGACTGTAGATATTTGGCTTTTATCTTAGTCTTCTCAACTATCTCTTGATATAAATCTACCCTAGTCAATTTGTTTGGCATATACCAATTAATACTATGATGTAAGTATGCAACGAAGATTCTGCTAGTAGAATCCTGATTTGATAACATAAACACAAAGACACATGGCTATCATTCAAAAAAGGGTGTCACTCCACATAGACATCAGGATAAGATCTAAGATACATTTATGAAGACAGAAGTATGATCACTTCACCATGCATGATGTCTAGATGGGGCACAATTCACCGTCAACCTTAGATTCTGCTTCTACACGGGGTGACTGATGTTGTATATGTAGAATCGAGTTCAATATTGATGTAGAAAATGTGCATCAGGAAGCCTTTTTACTTTAGTATTTAAAATATAAGAGGTCTAGGATTGCTCTAAAACATCGCTGCTAATGAGCAAGAGATGTTCAAACAATGATAAAATTCATTTTAGCGATAGTCACTCATTCTTTGAAGTAGACAGATTACACCCTCAAGTAGAGAAAAATTTGCAGTATTCAAGGGCTTTACTGGCCAAACGGGAAGCAAAGAAGTGCCTAATACAAAGTTTACCCTGCATCAGGAAGCCTTCTTACTTTAGTATTTAAAAAATATAGGGTCTAAGATTGCTCTAAAACATCATTGTTGATGAGCAAGAGATGTTAAAACAATGATAAAATTCATTTTAGTGATAGTCACTCATTCTTTGGAGTAGATAGATTACACCCTCAAGTAGAGAAAAATTTGCAATATTCAAGAGCTTTACTGGCCAAATGGGAAGCAGAGAAGTGCCTGATACAAATTTTACCCTGCATATCTAGGCATAGGAAGACATACTTGAACTCAAAGAGGCATGTTGCTTATTTTTTTGGCTTAATAAAACATACCTCTACATCTACACAGGTCATGAACAAATTCGATATGCATACTGAATGCATTGCAGCTATATTCAGTTCTGAATTCGTCAACAAGAGAAATTGCCATGAATGCTAATCATTTCAGTGGTGGATTGTGATATATAGGGTAATTAATGAGAACAAACTGAGATCTTCCATTACAAGAAACTTCTACAATGAATTATATTTAGCAACTAGTAAGTAGATGTGTTACATAGGTCCATTATACATAACATCGAGTTATCAACCTTACAGCTTCAAGCTTTAGAGTTCAACTTCAAACTTCAAACTTGAATTTCCATGTTATGCATTTCTATTTATTATGTAGTCTACATTTTTTATTTACATGTTTTCTCTTGAATATTTAGGTTGGATCAAGCGAGCTGTGCCTTTGGGATGTATATTTCTCAATTGTGTTAGAGAATGTTATATGCTGTGGAAAATTCTTAAGGTTGACTACAAATAAGTTAACAAGGATATCAATATGGCCGCTGGACAGGAAGACAGACTTTCTTAATAACTGTACATATTGTACTCTGTTCCTCTATCAGCATTTGCAGATGCACTAAGGACATGCTTTCTGAAAGAGAGATATTATGGATTTCTGGCGGGTTTTACATGATTGCACCATTCAATATTATAGGATTATTTTCCATGTCATGATCTTGTATTTTTTTATCATCAAATGACTATAAACATGGCATATTGTCCAAAGTCAGAGAATGGATGGTGTACGCAATAACTGTAAATTTTTGTTTTGTTAAATACTTTCCATTCATTCTCCTCAACTATTAGATTTGTTTTAGAGGTTAGTGTTATATTTATTTTATGGTTATATTTTATTTATCCTTGTTGTTATCATAATACACACACAAAGACTCTCTCTCTCTCTCTCTCTCTCTCTCTCTCTCTCTCTCTCTCTCTCTCTCTCTCTCTCTCTCCAAGTCTCTGCTCTTGTGGCTGAATTGTAATAATATATTTTCTCTGTCTGCAATCATTAATGAATTCAATGACCAAAAAAAGAAATCACTAATAAAAGAAAAAAACACAACTTGTAATCAAGAAAAAACTAGAAGAATGAAACAAAACTAAAGGTGAATTCAATGACATTAACAACAAAAAAACCATGAATAAAAAGGAAAAACAATATGTAATCAAGAAAAAAAAGAAGGAAACAAACCTGAAGGTCTAAACATTCTTAGCATTGTATGCAACAAAACAAACAATAAAAGGGAATGACTAACAGTAAATCACCATACACTGGAACTACACAAACACAACAATAAGCTTATGTTATTGCTGCTCAAAACTACAATAAAGGAGATTCATAGGAAAATGCATTCATGAGTTGGAATATCTAGCTATATAAGATGCTCAACAAACTTAACCATCTAAATACAACAACAACAAATGAAAATGCCTTCAGAACTGCTTACAGAATCAAATTATGTTGCTTGAATGTGTATATCATGCCAACGTAGATTGATATGTGATCAGATCTAAAAATAACCACAAATACCATAATAGGTAAAATTCAAAGCTATGTGGGAATTCATCCCACATTTACAGCCACAATTGGAGAAAAAGAGTTCTGACTTGTTAGGGGTCCTTCAGTACTTTAAAAGGAAAAGTATAGCCTGCAGACACGAGGTTGCATCACCAACTACAAGAGGCAATCTAGCTAAGAAATATGTTGGAGTACATAGGACACCACACATAAAGAATATTTCAAACCTCTCTGCCAATGTTTGGGGACAAATACTATAAAATTTCTCTTCATAACAATTTTTGTTGTTTAATAGAGTTATTCCTCTATTGAAACCGCCCTCTGTCATGAATCTTGTTATATTGTTATGATCCCATGGACACTCTTTTCATTCTTTGTAAACATCTAATTTAGTCAGGTTTATTCAACTTGTCCAGTGCACATGTTTTTTAGTATTGTACTAATAACATTGTATTAGCATAGAAACAAGGAAACCCTACTAGAATATATGTTTGGAAGTGGACCATGTGGTATAGCTGCAAGAACTTGAATTAATGTAACCCACTAACTACCTTGATCAATATGAAAGTAAATTATGTGCAATATATCTTCAACTTTGAATGCTTCTGTAATGGCACCATTTGCAGCCATATACCCAAATTTAAAATAAGGACAAAATTCATAGAGAACTTGCATATATGAAAGAAGTTTTGGAATTGTAGGTTCTTTGGACTTCAATGATTTATAGATTATACTTCCATATGAAACCTCAATTTTTTTATCCTAACTGAGTCATTAGCAGAATCCACAACAGCCTTTGCACATGCAATTAGCAATTCTTTTTTCATCACCGTATGGGATATCAAACTCTAGTTCTTCCTTTTTTTCTTCTGAGGAATTTATGGTAGTAGAACAAACCATCCCCAGATCTACCTCATTCATTATTTCTACTTTTACATGATTCAGTGTCATTGAGGAAACTTCTACCTGCTCTGGTTTGGGGTAAACAGACAAGGAGCTTTGGAAATAATTATCAGTTGTGTCATACATGGCCTCAAAATTCCATTCTGAGTATTCTGGAAACCTATGTTCCTCATAAGTGGATCCAAAAATTGTCAGGATCATCATTTTCAGACACCAAGAATGCTGTCTCTAGTTCCTTCAACATATATTTCAAATCTTCTTCTTGCTTAGTGCCACTGTAGCCACTTCCATCTAGGTCGTATGGTTCTTGTGGTAAATGGAAATAATGTAGACCAGAAGGGTAATTTTGTGATACTTGTGGTGATGCTAGGCTTCCACTAGATGAAAAACTTTGAATTGATGGAGAACTGTAAAATGAATATCCAGTAGAATATGGTAGAGCTTCATGAGTTGATATTTGATTTTGTAGAGAATCATTATCATGCAAATGGGAACTTTGGACTGAACCATCACTCATATGATATTTATCACTTCTATAACATTCATGAGTTTGGGTATTGTGACCCAAGCCATAAGAAATATCCTCAAAGAAAATTTTGGTAACTAGTTTTTAGAGTTCCATGGATCCACTCATGAGACTTGGAAGCCTGTTCAAGAGACATGTTGTTAGCTATGCTTGGACCTAGATCTGGTAAGCAAGTGCCAAATGTTTTATGTGGATGGCCTAACAAGCCAAAGACCTTAAAGAGCAAGAAAACACTAAGACATATATTTGAAGTATGAGCGCATTCAACCCAATACTAGTCTTATATGATGTATTTAAATACGTGCCAAATGTAACTTGATCAATAAACCCTATTGGTTTGCTAGAAAAATTCATATCATAACTTCTATAACACGGATCTCTGAGATTGTGGCAAAAGACGAATTCCACTAGAACCATAGGTGTCTATGAGGGGGGTTTAGAACCGCCCTAATAAGTCACTTTTGGGGGGGGGAGGGTGGGGGGGTTAGAACCGCCCTTAAAAGTCACAAGCAACATAGCTAACCAACATAAACAACTACTACTACTATCCCTCAAACCTTAACAAGTATATACAAAATCTCAATAGATGAATGTGGACAAGTGAGTATAGCACTAAAAACTCTAAAAAAAATACCAACAGAGCTTATATTCCATGTTGAATAAATGTTAACTATTACAAAGGACCCCCCTCATATATAAAGAGATTTGAGAGGTTAGGGTTACGTGCAATCCCTTCGGTCAAAAGAGACTTGATGATTTACAAGATACTTGTCACTTTTGGAGAAGTGGCCATTTTTCTAAGTCAAATCACTTTTAACTTCCTTCAAAAATATATTTTTTCCCTATAGGAAAAAATTAATATTATTTTGCTCAAAAATTTACAATTCGAGAGAAAGAAATGGATTTGACAAAAGCCTTTGAAGATAAACTTTGGAGTTCCATGTCATCATTTGATTTGGGATATGTTCCCTCCATGGCACTTGTGATGGCTAATCATCAATTGGATGGCACAAACTATGGAGCTGAAAGGCCACAAAACTGCTATCAATGGCTTCCAAGACGGTTCAAGTCATGGCACTTGCATAGGGACATTCATCTATGCCTCAGATGGAAAGTTGTTATTACGAGTTTACCCCCAATCATTTATAAAAATTTGTCTCAAACTAGGTTCAAAATGGGCAAAATGTCTCTTGGCATGAAAGTTGTTCTGTCTAATCTACCTTTCACAAATTATCTAAAACTAAAATTTCCTAAGTTCATTATAAATAAATTACAAGTATAATTAACGCATTGCCTTTTGTTTGGTGAAAATCAAGCTAAAATTGAGTGAGATTTGGCCTCCAGAAGGTAAACAATAAAGGTTTTTCTGAGGGAGATGAAATCAAAATATAAGGTCTTTATTTAAAATTTATGGGTGAAAACCTAAAGGAACTGTATAGTACTAATATTCAATTCCCCATATCAAATGGTTCTCTTTCAAAGTTAAAAAAAATCAACCTGGAAGGGGCCTAATTAACACACTTGCTAGCTAGATTATGGACCAAAAAACAGGGTTACTAGGATTTCTGGAAATTTCTTGGTTGAATCTTTGAGTCGAACCCTGTATATTTTTTCTGGACTCAAAATCTGAATGAGGGAGATATGGAAATTTTGGTTTAGGCATTTTGTCAAACACTTAGTGGACAAGTACTTGGTTGAGGACTTTTGTCAAACAATTAGTAGATAGCCACCTACATCTCCCCCTTCTCTAAGTTCCTTTCAACATTTCAAAAGCTACCAGAAATGAAATCAGACCCATACACATGGAAAGAAAAACACCCCAAGGGAATCTACGTTTTCATAAAAATACCCAAATCATGGGATTTGGTCTCGCAAAAAATGTTTTTGGAATCAAAATGGGGGTTCCAAGCCCATATGATATGGATGCTTTCCTCCACGACATCTCAGCTGGGTATTTTATAAATAAAATTGGAATTCCTAATTGTTTATTCAACAAGGGTTGGAGAGGCCATGTGCCCTTATTGGTGAGTTAATGTAAAAAAAAAGGAATCGTAAATCGATTCAATCTCAGAGGAGACAAAAATAATGTTTCCACCAAAGTCTAAATGAAAGGAAACTAGAAATGCAGTTTGGAAATGAGGGCAGGTTTCTTATCAGGCACATTGTTGTAACGCTAGTTCCTCATTCTGGAAACCCCAAGTGAGTGTATCAGCCAATTTATTTTCCAAGTAAACTCCTGTACAATATGCAAACAACAAGTAATTGATTTGGTGAGAAAAGAGAAATGATTACAGCAAATAAAAGGAACAACAAAATGAAAAAAAAACAAGACATTGATTTGGTGAGAAAAGAGAAACGATTACAGCAAAATACCTGATCAAATACATCTCGCTTAGCCATCTCATCCCAAAATGGTTGATTGTAGAGGGACCTGAATGATTGTTTCAAACTAATTCAGATGAGGGATTTCATTGTAGAGGGACCTAAATGATTGTTTCAAACCAAACCCTCCTCTGCCTCTGCAAACCCTGACCGCTGCAAACCCTCCTCTGAGTAAACACACTTGACCTCCGGCAGCACCTCTGGTGACCTCCTCTACATGACCTCCGGAAAACCTCCTCTACGTGACCTCTGGAAAATCTCCTCGACATGACCTCTGGATGTGGAGGTATATTGTGTCGGCTCCGTCGTAAAATTATTGATTGGGTTCTTTGTTTCACGAAGAAATATTGTGTCCGGACGGTTGTGGTTTTATATTTTTTTTTGTTTTTTTTTCCCTAGTGTCAGAAATCTGACGACATAGCCCTAGTGTCAGAAATCCTATGCCCTAGTGTCGGAAATCCTACACCCTAGTGTTAGAAATCCTACGCCCAAGTGTCAGAAATCCTACGCCCTAGTGTAGGAATAGTCGTAGTGTCGAAAATCCTACGCCCTAGTGTCATAAATCCTACGCCCTAGTGTCGAAAATTCGACGGCGCTAAAATAATTTAAAAAGATCACTACTTTTCATCGTTACTGTCCGACACATCCATAAAATACGTCGGATGTCGTCAGATTCTGTCGTCGGATTTCGGGTTCAAGTCCTGTTGTGAGAGGTTCTGTAATAGCATACAAAATATTGGACTCTTACTGCACACATTAGTAAGTATTGTAAGGGTTGCATTTCCTGAGGGAACTATGGATCAATGAAGGGGAATTCCTTAATTGTGTTTTGTGGAGGGGTTGGAAGGAGTGCCATGGTTGTGATGGTTGAGTGAGATATCTGTAGAACTTTGTATTAGTTTTTCGCTAAGCATAGAGGGAAGAACAGGTTGTAGGATGGTTGAGAGAATCCTATAGGTGTTTCCTTCACTTGGTGGCCTAATAGCCCATCCCGGGGGTGGAGTCTAATAAAAAAGAGTATATGCTAGATAAAGTGCCTATGGTTGGGTGGAAAATCTCTCTTACACAACCACTTGCTTGGATCTTCTTAGTTAAAGATAAGTATTCTCTTTTGTTTATGATGTGAAATGATTTTTTTAACTCATGTAATGATTATGCTTATATATGCATGTTATGTGTGTGGATCAAGTTTTTTTCCATTGTTTATTTTCATCTTGTTTTCATCTATGTATCTGCACACATGTTTTTTATTATTATGAAATGCATCATCATGGTTATGTGCGAATATTAGAAGCTTGTATCGGTGTAATGTCCCCTCTTGTTGGTCAAATTGAGGGAAGGGGATTTTACATAATTGGATCAAGTCCCGTATCATAATGTGAAAAATGTGTTGAGTTGAAATCCTTATGATGCATTTGTTGTGGTAAAAAGGATTCCTTTCTTTAACACCCTGATGGGGTTGTAATTGCTATTAGCTGATGTGTTGGAACCGTTCAAGAAATTTGGTTTCTTATTATCCTTGGTATGAATAACTGTGGATGATTTATTTCTGGACAAGAACCCAAAACACATGGAATTGCAACATAAAGGTACTCGGATAAGTGATGAAACAATGCCTTTGCATCCCTCTTGTTTATTCTAAGTAGAGGGACCTCATGAAGAGGTTCTAGATATCTTTGTGATATGATGTGGACATTCGACCACAATTGTTAATAGGTAAAATTTACAACTATGGCATATCGTCTTCATGCACTACTTGGTTGAGGTCAAAGAGACAAAAGTAGGTGCAACTATTTCTAGAATCCAATCGAGTTTACCTCCCAAAGTCACAATGACACTACAAATTCATGACTCATATACATAATGATGCTTCCAAATATATGGTTTCCCTAAAATAACTTCACAGACTTCTATTGCAACCACATCACATAGTACCTACTCTTTGAAAGGGTTGATTTTGTATGGTATATGACACTAATAATCGACACATATACCTTATCCTTGCTTACCCAACCGATAGTGTATGGATGCGGTCATGGTGTTGTTGGTACCTCCAATATCTTAATGATTTTTTTTTATATTAGATTATTTTGGTTTCTACTGTTGATAACAAAATCTAGGTGGATTCCCTTCACCCACATTTGTGAGTGGAAGAGAAATTCATCTACCTCCAACCCTTCTTATTCCTCTGGTTGAAATTATGTGGTATCAATGGTGACACTGGGTTCTACATCAATTATCCACTTCCCCTTGTTTGTGACTACGATGTTTCATTATGAATCAAAGTTAGAACCGAGATCTGATTCTTAAGCTTTGATGTAGGACACCAATGAATATTTTGAGTGACATTCATCAGTGTTGTTCTAGGGGATTTTTTGGAACTCACACCACTTTCCAGTGTCCTTCTTAACCATCCATCACCATTCATGAATGGGTTTTATTGAGGCTAGTTATTCCTATGGTGTACTTTTTTTTGTGACTATGGGATGCACAGTGGCATACTTCTGCTTGAACGGATTTGTAAGCACAAAATCCTGCTTATTCTTTGTTGAAATTTTTTCTCTATTTTGGTAGCATACTGATAAGTGTATCTGAGTGAAGATATGTCTAGGAATTCAATTTTTGTTTGGATTTACTGATGTATAAGACACTATGATATTTTAGAATCAAGTCCCACTCGAAGTCTCTTATGCCCAAATTTTTACGCAAGGTATGAAAGTTGTTGTTGTACTTTGGGATTGTTTGGTCCCTTTCTTAACACAATGTGGTCCATCTCGAGTAATTGTGATAGTTTCCCCAAGGGTAATATTGTTCCTTCATGGTAGCTATAAAAGAGGCCCAAGTGGGATTGGCCTCAAACTTTCTAGACTCCTCTATTGAGTTTTTCTCATAATAAGTTTCCCACAATTTTTTGACATGAGAGACAAAGTTAAGGATCACAAAGGTGATGTTATCCCTATAAAAAATCTATGGACAAAGAAATACCCTTCTAGCAGACTCAACCATTTAGACATGGAATTAACCTTGATTTTTCCTTTGAATAAAGGGATATCAAATTTAACTTATAACTTGAAGGGTGTAGATCCTCTAAAGTGATTGTTTTATGATCCCTCTGTTGCTTAATTGGCATCCCTTGAAGGATCTAAGCAAAATTGTTTATTGTATCCTACTCTGTCTTCTCTCTTTTCTCAGCCATGGTATTTGGTTTAGGACGCTAAGCATGGTCTCTCTCAACATAAACTAGTTCAAGATTCAACTCTTGATATCGAATTCTCATTGGAGACATGCATTGGGAGACGATAGAGAGCATATTGCTCTAATACCACAGATCCATGTTATCTGAGAATGAAATGAAAGAGAATATATAAAACCACATACACATATATATTGCAAGAAACAAAGTGATATAATAAACTCATATTCTATTAAATGAATGAAACATAACAGAATGTAAAATAAAACTATCTAGAATGGTGGTAGCTATATCTTTGAGAAGAGATATGGAGGATACACTCATTCAAGGAAAGACGATTATAAAATGAGATTGAAGGGCCTTTTTATAATAATCATGAGGGATAAAACCCTAATATCCAAAAACCTAACCCTAGTATATGATCCATAAAAAGATTTGTATGTCTTGATGTGGTTAGTTGAGGTACTAACTTATCGGGGGAATAACTTGTGTATATGATCTCTGTTTAGGAAATTCAGTAGCTTGTTGGAAATTTCTAGATTAGAATAATAGATTTTGGACATATATACTTTCCTTTACTTATAATTGGACTACTGCATCACCAAATAATTTTGTTTAAGGCCTCGAAACCACGCTCGAAACAACCCCGAAAGTTTCAGCTCCAAAAAAATGTAAAAACTACCAAATTCAAAAAGATGGTTTGAGCCAAGGGGATAGGTGGGTGGCCATTGGTACCCATATGGACCAATCCATTGACCCAAAAACCTGTTAAAATTGTCAAATTGGAAAAGTTGTTTTGAGATAGAGGAATAGGTGGTTGGCCATCGATACCCATCCAAGTCACATAAAGACCTGAACACTACCTAACCATGTTTAACATTAACTGGATCATAAACAAGGAGTAAGTCACTCTCATGGAATGAGAAGGGATTGTAACGAACATAATGCGATTTCTAGTATTTTTTGTCCATTTCAATATGTTCTAAATAGGTGTGATGATCCTAGACGAGTTGTTCCTAAGTGGCGAGTCATTGTTTCAAAATCAAGGTGTCTACCAAAATCTTGATTTGTAAATGTGGGGAGACTATACTTGAACACTCAACAATAAAACTGACTCCATGCAATGCATGAGATGGAATGGGGTGAAAATAGTGAAAATTTTGAATTGATGTTTGATAAGTTTCCAGGGCAAGAAAAACCATGATATGCCAATTTTTTGAAAACATAAACTTGGCAATTACGTACGAGTAATATAAGGATGAAAATTGATGCTAAAACTTTTAATGGAAACCATGTTATTTTCAACCAACTCCTTCAAAATGTGGCTCATACAAAAATACTATTCTTTAAAAACATAGAGTCGAGAGATAACATGGTTAAAGAGAAAACCTGACATTGTGGTGACAATAGTGTTGTATTTTGTCATTTTGGTGAAATAGTTGATATCAATGGTTGATGTCATTTTGATGAAATAGTTGATATCCCCAGTCTTCCTATTGAGCTGGATTTTGTCAAGAACATTGATTTGATCCAATTTGATTTTATTGCTCACAATTGCAAATTTTAATGTGTTCCTTTCTAAATACTCAGTTGAAATGAATGAATTTTTTTGATATGTCAACCTCCTTACCTAAGGAAGTAGATTTTGTTTTTCTTCTAGGGATTGTTTCTTCTTTTCTGCATAACGTGAAAGTAAATCAAATTTGTATTTATACTGAAAGTTAGACTTTACCTTCTCATTATATGAAAAAATAATATTGTTGAATATGTGCAAGTATATGTTGGAAAAGAGCATTCTTCCTTGAATCAATTGAATTTTGTTCTTCCAAATTCACAATTTCTCCTTTGGATTATATCTTAATTATTTTGTTTGAAACTCCATCAATTTCCATTTTGTCAATTATTGAAATGGTTCTCTTATTAAATAGATCAGATTTGGTAAGTGATTGAATCGATAAAGTTAAATTATCCATCTTTTCCATATTAATCTCTATCACTTCTTCCTTTATTTCTTCTTGATTATGTTCAAAACTTAACAAATTGGCAATTTAATCCATCCCTTACACTGCTTGGTGCTCAATAGATTTGTTTTTCTTTTGTTGCCTCCTCTGGGAAATAATCATATGTGGATCATAGTTCATTTTTTCAACTTCTTGGAAATCCATAATTTTCAATAACTTTTCAACTATAAACAATGATCTGCTTTATTTTTTATAATAAATGAACCAACTTTGAGAGGAAACTTCACATTTGACGATTTTTTGAAAGCACCAAAATGTTTCTCTTCTGAAGATAAACTTTGCCTCATGAACTCTAAGGAAAAAACCATATATTCAAATAATAGTATATTCTTTGTACAACAACCAGTCACCTGTTTGACTTTCTAGTGTAGGCTGCAACATATTTCTCATATCTTCGAATACTCTGGGAAACTTAGTGTGAAAAATAATTATGTATACATCTGACATGATCATATTGAAATATTCAAACATACTAATCTGCTTAGGAAGACCAGGAGAAAAAAGTGTGCCAAGAAACTGTAGATCCGACACATTTGAGCATAAAAACATATTTAGTAGATAAGATTGATATCTGAAATATCTCAAATTGCAGAGCCATCAATTGAGCATGAATCACTTCATCCAAGAACTCATCAAAATTAAAGCAACTTGCTCGACTTGACTCTGACTTAGGTGAAATAATTTTCAAAATAAAACCTAACATGACCTCACTTACTGACTTATCATCGTCACAAACCAAAACTTGACTTAACAAAGATGAGACCAACTGAACATCCTCCTGAAAAATATTAACATTCAAAGGGAAAGTAAGGTTTTCATGTGATAGACCAACTTTCAGGATTTGTGAGAGAAAAATCTCTCTATCTTCAGGTTTATATTCTCTGTACAATTTGACCAAGACTTCTTCATTGAAGGACTCAGGGTTTTTAGGAAAGGTTTTAGGTAGACCCAAGACTTCATGAACAATTTTCACATTGACTCGACATAGGATTTTAGTTGTACTACTATTCATAATTACTCTTTCAGTCGAAGAGTAATTAGTAGCGCACCATTCGATGAAATTAGGTAAATACACTGTTTGTTCAATACAAAAATAATACAAAAAAGAATTACAAAATTTCAGTATGTCCCTTCCCTATGAATTAAAATCCTTAGTTGTTATGTAGACTGAGAAATGCTATTTATTGACATAATTGGGTCAAACATATTTATGTCTCTATCAACTATGACCTCTTCTTTTTTCATCTAAAACCCTATAGAGCAAGACATACTTCTTGAATTCGTTCCATGACAAAAAAGGACTTGATGGGATTTCAAAGTTTTGATCTACTGTGATCTACCTGCAAATAGGGGAACGCTTGAAATTGACTTTTGGACCAAGTCGACGATGAAAACCGGTGCTTCATTGTCACTCTCGTTCATCCACAAGTGGTTTATTTCCAACCAGTTTCTCCAGCAGATTCAACCATGAAGTCCCACGTGGTAAGTAGTATAAAATCCGCTACCACCTTTCCTTTTTAACATCCTCGCTACTCTTGGCCTCAAAACATGTAACATCCGTTAATTCAATATACTCTCAACCTGCGTCATTGGTCATGTCATCTCACTTGCTTTTAACTTTATTTAGCACCTTTTTCCTCTGCTTAAGTCATAGCATTAGGTCATAAGGCTAGCGCGAGCAATCTCAACGCTCTTTTCTAAGCCCGTTACTCTCTTTGGCCCCTAGTCATGAGTTTCGATCACATGAAGTATTTTTAAAAGAGACTTATCCATTTTGGGTGCTGCCACCTCTTATCCTTGGATCATATCAGTTGGTTTCATAACAAGTCTTTAAGGATAAAGTATTAATTCACACAATCTTAATTTCATTATCTAGGCCTTTAACCTTTATCTTAATTTACACATGCCAACTATTGGTTCAATTTAAAACAGAGTGGAGATTTTGATTGGTATTCACGAACTATTCTTGAATTGGAGACATTTGTCAACTGTGAAAAAAAAGTAAAACCTAGGAAATGCTAAAACAAATTTCTTCTGGTAAATATCAAAGAGAAAGTTAAAAATTTGTAGCAAATTTATAGAATACATGTGTCAAGTGGCATCCTACATGTCTCAAGTGGCATCCCTTTTCCATGTCAGATGCAATAGTTCAAACATTAGATCAAATTCAACAACAATGACTCTAATTAGAAATTAGAAAAAAAGTTTAATGAAAAAAGTTTATTTAGATTATGTAGGAAATGCTAAGACAAATTTCTTCTGAATATCAAAGAGAAAGTTAAAAATTTGCAGCAAATTTATAGAATACATGTGTTAAGTGGCATCCCTTTTCCATGTCAGATGCAATAGTTCAAACATTAGATCAAATTCAACAACAATGACTCTAATTAGAAATTAAAAAAAGAAGTTCAATGAAAAAAGTTTATTTAGATTATGTAGGAAAAAAGTTGCAATACATCATGTTTCGTACAAAACAATATTTAAGTAAGGCCAGTTTAATTCAATGTTTGATATATCCATGTTTACACTATCTAGTGAAAACTCAGTAGTGGTTGCAAAGCTATATATTTCCATAACATTTGATAAACAAATTTGTACAAGTCAAGCTACAACTTCCTCAACCATGGATCCAACCAACCTCAAAAATGTGTGGGCTTTTGTCATTTTTTCCATGTGAAATGAAGAACCAAGAAGTTATGAAAATAGAATACAAACACTAGCAGCAAGAAACAATAAAATTCTTAATTTGGTTATGATGCAAGCTGGATTTCAAATATTTGTTTACCTTAACAACGAGCGCTAGGATAATGAAACATAATTTTAGGGTCAGCATAGATGAGCATGATAAATGCTATGCAAAGTTTCAATATTTTTCATGCAAGAAAAAAAAACAATAGTTTAGAACATATGGGATAGATGACATTTACAATTTTCTTGCATAAATGCTGATAATTTTTTTATAATTTCTAAAATATTTTTATTATCTAATATTGTTATGAAGAAAGAATCATAGGTGAATTTATTATTATTATTATTATTATGAGATGGTGCAAGTTCTGAGGTTTTCGAAGTGCTTTGCATCAGAAAATTGTAATTTGAATTTTTTCAAATAATAGAAACCAGATGGAAATCAACTATATTTTATTTGATTATAAATGTTAATTGAAAAATGACACACATGAAAAACCAGGAGTTGAGCTGGGCGCCTAGGGCTCCTTCCCTAGCCATCCTCCTCCTTCTTTGAGCGGTTCTGGTTTGAGCGGTTCTGGTTCATCATTGGCTGCGAACTTGGAGTTGTGGTGGAAATTTTTACCTTGTGCTGGTTTCGGTGATGTGGTTGGGTTGTAGCTATCAACCCTCACTGCTCACGGTGTGGTTGTGCCGTCTTCTCTAGTTTCTGGAGTCTGTGGCGGATCTCGTCTTCTTTGTCGGCGCCTTCCCTATTTCTGTGCGGGACGGTTCTCTTCTATTGGTGCATCAAATGTGGGCAATATTTAAACAGCTGAGGCCAGTGCCGAGATCAGGGCCTAAGAGTGCTGAGATGTCATTAAGGAGCTGAGCCAGACGGATTTTGGGGTTACTGGGTCTGCATTTTCTTGATTTTGGATCTGATGCTCAAAGAAACGGGGTCAATGGCTTCGGCTCTCGATCTTGCACCAGTTGTGGCCGGTTCAGCACGATCTTGGCGGAGGCGAGTACCTGGAAACCGGTGTTCATGATCCTTTTTGCGGGTCGCTCGTTGAACTTGTTTTTCGGCAGATCGGGTATAAGAAGCAACCAAGTTGCCCTGATTGCCCTGCAACGCCTGATTTACCTGAACCTGTCATCAAACAATTTGACCGACATAATCCCCAAGGGTTTCGAGAAGCTTAGAGAGTTGCGCCAGCTCGATTTGCATTCGAATAGGCTTATTGGTTCCATTGACAGTGGGCTCATGCTATTGCAGTCTGCGGAGTACATTGATTTTAGCAAAAACAAGTTTTCTGGATCCTTGTTGCCAATTGTGTCTAGCCTTAAATACTCGCTTCAGTATCTCAATCTCAGCAGCAATCAGCTCATCGGAAGCTTGGCTTATGACGGCGCAATTCCTTTTGAAAATTTAAAGGTTCTTGATATTAGCAACAATCGGCTATCGAGACAGCTTTCGTCTTTCAACTTCGTTTACAGCCTCGAGATCTTGCGCCTTAGCAATAACAGGTTTTCTGGACCTTTACCTGATGCGCTTTTTGTTGAAGATTCTTCGGTTTTTGGATCTCAGCCGCAACAATCTTTCGGCAAAGGCGCAGAAAAAGAAGATCCTCACGACGACAGAGCGCAGGAATCATGGCAGAGGCGATGTCTCGGCGAATCCTCTAGATCCTCAAGATCGCCAGCCTTCATCTGGCAGAGGCGATTCTGGATCTTTGCGGTGAAGTTCCTATCCTGTTCAGGATGTTTTCTGGAAGATTTTTTATCAAGATCCGGTCGAGTGCTAACAGCGGTGTCTGTGGATTACTCTTGCGTGGCGACCCGTTATTGTGGTCCTTAGGGATCTCTGCGGCGGCGACGGCGTTTTCAGAGGCGGTGGCCTTTGCTCTCGGCAGTATGTCTGAGTTTCCTGGTGGTGCTCGTGTCATATATGAATAGAAGTGACCCATTTCTGGTCATTTTTTATGACAGCATTTTTGCTGATGATATATGGACCTGTGAAGTTCAACTTCATAGTCTTTCATGAACATGGATTACATGTTTTTTTAGGCAGTTTTTCTGTATGTAATGACAACTTATCGTTGGTTCAGATTTTGGATATTAAAAGGTACTTTGTGCTCTTTCTTGAGGCAATTATCTGTTTGTAATGTCATCTTTTTAGTTGGCATTTTTTTGCTTTTTTATTTTTTTACAGAAGACTTGGCAGTCTCAATATTGGATCCATTTTTTTGGACTCTGGAATTCACCTGGAAGGGAATATACTGAATGTAATTTTGATCTCGAAAGATGAATAAAATTACGCTTTTTTTTCTTGGAAAAAAAAATGTTATTTGAAAAAGAAATATAAATTTTATTTTGACGACAGATGATAATAATGAAGAAACCTATGCATGTGTAGGGATTTATTTATCTTTTCTGAAATAAATTAGTTATATTGCATACATATCATGTCTTATTGATATGATGTTGAGATGTTTGTATTTAGTTTGGAAATCCTGCACGACAATACGAATTCATGTAAGGTTAGTTTGGTTGTCAAAATTTAGAGAACTGTAAAATGTCGAAACAAGTATGCAAAGAAACAGAGTGCTCTGACCAAGAAAACCTCTAGACAAAGAATTTTGAACAAACCAAGGAACTAAACACAGCCTAAGTGGAAATGGTGTGGAGACACTTTGCAATGCAAAATGGAAAATGTATATTCAAAAAAATTTCTTACATATGAACTGCAAAGGAACAATAACAAGTTCATGATAGGAAAAAGTAAGGGAAAAATTATTTAGACCTGGCCAGTTTGTGCAAAGAAACGATATTTATGTGAACAACAAACAATATATACCTTTGTAGATGAATTTTTAGTAGTCAACATTTATAAATCCATTGGTTTGATTTGGACAGGTCATCTCCATAGACAAATGTGCAAAAAATATTTGACCAAATAAGAGCAGAACATGTTTTACCTATTAATAATTTGTTTGATTGCATCAAGGGGGAATAAATCGAATTTAAATTACAAGTATGCTAAATGTTGACATAATCAGGCAATGATCTATATGAAAAACATATATCTCAACTAGCAATGACAATAATTTTGTCTTCCGATGTAAATTCACATGTTGACAACTTGGCTATAAAAAAAAATTGCCTCTCACTATGTGTTTTTTTTCTTTCTTTTCAGAAATTGGCACTTAAAATGGGCTTCGCAATGAATATTTGTAGAAATCATATGTAACAATACATCTAAAGAGACCAAAATTTATTTGAAGAAGAAGATATCAAATATTGTTTTGTTTTATTTTTATTTGTTTCCTTATGCAAATATGACAACATATATATCTAGATGTTGTATACTAAAGAGAAGCATTAGGCGAACATTTTGTCGATATAGACACCAAAACTTCCAAATGACATTGTTTTTCTCTATTTTTTTTTCCTCATGGGAAACAAGAAGATGGAAATTGAAATATGAAACACAGAAAAGGCATAGGACATTGAAAATGAAAACAACATATTTTGTATGGTGCACAGTTTGCAGAGATCACCTATAAATTTACTATCTACTATGTTAAAGGAAGTTATATTTACTTAGCAACTAATCAGATGCCCATGACACTGGTCATAAGAGCGCGAATAACAATCCACAAGAAGAACATTGAAAATGGCAGATATGCACAAATATCATTTGAATGGGACTTATGAATGAAGAGACTGAAATAAAAAAATTGTGTGTAAAATTCCCACAAAGAAAATTGTATATGGCATGAAGAATTTTATGCATTGGAGATGAGGTGCATGAATCAACGGAGGATATGTACAACATAATTAATACTTTATAAGGATACTCGTATTAAGGATGTGCAAAGTTATTTCTCAGTGAAAATGCAGATAAGTAAGAGATGGATGTGTTGAAGTAATCATGTAAGCATGAATACATAAAGACATTCTATTCGGGATATCAATGGATCATTGATCGTAGAAGGAATTTTATGCAATGGAGCCGAAGTGCTCAAATCAACATATGATATACAACAAGAATAGCACTTTATAAGGATACTCGTATTAAGGATGTGTAAAGTTCTTACTCAGTGAAAACGCATATCACAACCATTTAGAAGTGACTGAGTTTGGAACACTGCTTAGTACAGAGACATAGATTGCAATCCTTATCACACATTGCAGTTTTGGAAACTGGGTGTCCAGACACAAATACTCAGACAAAGAGTAGAGGGATTACAACAGTTGTAGTTTTGCAGTCAAGGTAATTTGTAGTTTTGTCATATATTCTTATTTTCATATGAGGGAGGTCGGATGGGGAAAGGAAAAGGGATTTGGAGATTCCTTCCAATAATTGTTGATTAAACATCTTAGGGAGGTTGGATAGGGCAAGAAACTAGGAGTTCCTGCATCTTCCTTCCAGTTGCAGCTTGAAAAAACAAATTAAGGGTGTTATAACATCCTTTTTGTTGGAGCAAATAAAACCTAGGGGGTTGGATTCTCCACAAGTTGGTGCATTGTTGGTACAAGTCACAGTTTGCGCATTTATACAGACATGTGTTCATGTCGGTTCCTAAATTTCATGAGTCGCTACTTTTGTATATTGAAGTTTTGCAGGTGGGAGTCGCTGCTTTTGCATATTGAAGTTTTGTAGGTGGGTACCTATAACTGCCAGATTGTACTTGTGCATCAAGATAATACCTGAAAGGAGTAAGTGCTCATATTTGGAGATTGCATTATCCCACTGATGTAATAATTCATTTATTTATAGATATACTTATAATTATTCTTCGGCAAATGTGCACAGTTATGCTGAAAAGTTTTGATTGGTGAAAAAATTACTTGTACTATGAAACAAGCACTCAACACAATTCTCTTTTTTCACTCTCATACTTTTAGTATCTATTATTACTTGTGTTTCAATAAGGGTTCACACTAGTATCACACATTTTCATTTTGAGACATTATTTAGGGCCATTGAATTATCTTTGTGGTAAAATATTTTTTATTTCTATTTTAAGTGTGTTTTTTAGAAATTTAACAAAATAAATATACATTTAGAAGCAAGTTATAATGAAAGCATATACATTATGTAAATTTTTTTTTTAAATAAAAGAATTGTATGGATAAAAGAAGACATTTTTATTGACAAAATTGTATAAAATTCAAAAAAAACATTTAAAACTATTTTCAATGGATTTTGAGATATTTTTGTATAAAAAATTTCCAAAAATTTTGATGGTTAACATAAATTCAAGAAAAACTATACCATATATTTGTAAATAACATATTAAAAAAATTATTTATATAAATTTTATTTCTAAAATAAAGTATGAAAGTCAAAAGATTAATAACAAGCCTATAAGCCCATGACCCAAATTCAAATAAATCGACAATGAATAAAAGATGAATGTCAATGACCTTAGAGCAAGAGGGTTTTACCATAAATAATAATATAAATCAATAATTATTATTTAAACTTAATTTGTGGCAAATAGATAACAAATTTCAATTATACCTTCAAAATTTTAAACATAATTTCTGAAAACTCTATTGAATAAAACTAATTAATTGTTACAACATTTAAAAAAAACGACACACCTTATTCATTATCCACCGAATAATCTTAATGACATGATATTACAAAAATATTCATGAGCATAGATCCATCTTAAACGTGGATCTAGAAAGCACCGAGAGGGATGAAATTTCTTTAGGTGTAAGTTATTTTTATCTTTAATTTTTAAATGTTCATAAAAAATTATACCTCAAACATTTTGATCCCTTTAGTGTTTGGTAAATACGTGTTTAACTTGGATCTTTTATTTACTTTTCATTTAGTTTTATTATTGGGTTTTATTATTTGATAAATTAGGCAACATGTTTTTCTCTATATTATATTTTGTTTCAAGAGACTTGTTGGTGTAATCTTAGGTTAAACACACATTGATCTCACCAATGTTATTTGGATGACACTCATTTATTCTAATCAATAAGCCATAATCAAATATATCAAAGTTCTACTCTAAAGCCACACCAAAATATATTTAATTTTTATTATAAAAAATGTTTTATTATTATTATGGTGAATTATAAAGAAAGTGAGTTAATTTAAATTATTTTAAATTTATTTTATAAGTAATTAAAAATGAAATAAAATAAGAAGGCTAGAATTTTGGAAGAAGATTGAATTTCTTTTAAAAAAGAGTTTAGCTTATCCACAATATATAATTTTATTTATTTATGTGGGTTAACATAATGTTTTTTTATATCCGCTAACATAAAATGACTATAATGACAAGATATCCCCTATAATGTGCTGAGGTGCTTGGCTTAGAGCACCTCGCTTCTCTCGATGCAAATCCACCAAATAATCTTAATGACATGATACTACAAAAATACTCATGATAACTTTCACCTTTGAACAATTGATAGCTGACGAGCCATACCACTAGGCATATTCAGCTCTTCAGAATTATAACTTTTAACTCCGTCATCCTTGTTGATAATCCACCATGTATACCTTGTCCACTTGACGCCCTCGTAAATATTAAGACTACAATATTGTAGAACAAGCAATACTATGTCATGCTCGTTTACTGCCCAGCAGTCAATATTGAATTGCCCGCGTATTGAGGTATGTGGGACGGTCGAGGACTGAGTTCCAGACTTCTCCTCAGCTCAACCCGCTTCCAACCGCTTCTCGTGTCGTCCATAGCGTACACAGCAACAATGGGGCGCTCAGTGTTGTTCCGCTCACATAGTGCATACAGTGTTCCGGACCTGGAGGATATTAATCCTCTCCATTTATAGTAACAAACTTGAAAGCACATTCTTGGCAACTCTAGTAACCTCTGAGCTAACGCAGTGTTGACGGCATCATCTTCCACCCATATTTTCCTCTCAATGTCCAAGTGAATTGGAACTAAACGGCCAGCATCGCCATTTACGGCTCGATTATCTAATAAAAATAGTTTCCCGTGCAATACTACCTGGATATAATGATAATTATTATCCAATGGACATGGTGGAAGAAGTGACCAGCTTTCAGTGTTTACATCCAAGCACAAAGTTTGCAAAATGTCACGACCTTCGAACTTTAAAAGCACTATCAAGCTATGCCCTACTATTGATTTAAATATCACTCTTGGTTTTTCCGGTGGATTTTCACTTTCAATTTCTTGACATATTGTGGATGTATCCAATGGCCTCAAAGCCCAGTCACCAGTAGTATATGCAGAATTAATATAACTGAAGGGTTTCCTGGGATCATAGCCGCTGCACTATACTACTTTTTCTCCGACTGCTACAAAAGAGCGATCGGCGCCTTCGCAATTGGGCACAGTGTGAGGGAAGGGTAAATCTGCACGTCTATCCACTATCTGATTGGGTAATCGTGGTACCCGCTTGTCTCTGGTTTCGCAGTCGAGAAATATGACTTCATTTACGTCACGAGGACCAAGAAGAAATACACGGAATAGAAGACCAAAATTGGATGGTGGTGGGCTCAGTGGATTATCAATGACTTGTCGAAATCTATAAGCAATAGGTTCACGCACCGTGGCGTTGCGAATGAGAGGAAGCAGACAATTGTAATGAAGACGCGGAAGGATTCGATCGCTTATCAAATCGTCGTTCAAGAGATTAAAACGCTTAATGGCAGTTGAACTCGCAGAAATATCTGTAAATCTGGGAGGTAGGTATTGAAGAATTTCTTCGGATTCGTTTCGCATTCGTTTCTTTGGAGGTTGGTGTTCGAGAATTTCTTCTGATTTGTTTCGATCATCATTCTTTCCATTCTCGTTCTGCGAGGCTTCCATGTTGTTTGCCATGAATCACTTGTAGAAGTATTTTGTTTTTTGAAAAAGATTTTTGAATACAGTAGAAATATATCTGTTCTCAGATAGGGTTTCAAATTTGAATATCATTGTCGCAGCATGTACGCCGCGCCGGTTAAGATGAGATCCGTCGGCTCCCGTAACGGGGTTTTGGAATAAGATAAGGCTACTTTATTATTTTTATTAATAAATAGAAAGTAATTTACTTTTAATAAAGTTTTAAAAATGATAAATTAGAATTTTGGATTATAAATTAAAACAAGAGGTAACGTCCTCTACATTGTATTTATGATAGCTATTCCTTTGCAATTGCCTATGCAAAAAATTAAAACTCAATAAAATTAGATTAAATTTTGTTATAACTTACTTAACTCAATAAAAATAGAATAAATGTTGTTATAATCTATTTAGGCATCCTTTTGAGGATGGTAGAGATTTGACTACTTAAAATAGGCATCTATTTGAGGATGGTAGAGATTTGACTATTTAGAAAACTCTAGACTCAAGTTCTATTTTAATGGATCCAAAGTGAGGATGAGCTTTACTATCTTTGAGAGAACCACTACCACATCTCAAATAGGCCATGAAGGACATAAAGACAAGACTAAATAGAGTGGGGATGAACCATTTTTTATTAAAGAAAGCAAAACCTTATTAATTGAAGGAAAACTCACCACCTACCCTTCAATCAAATAGAAAAGTTTTGGTAAAGTAAGACAACAATTTCCATTATTACATATATCATAATAACCACTTATGTAAGTATACACCTATCTTAAAAAAACCTATTAATAAAAATTAATAAAGTTTTGAATTCTTTTTTATCATGAAAATAAGTTCTAGTGAATTATTTGCCCATTCTTTGCAACAGTTTCTTAAGATTTTCAATACTATTTTGAGAGGAGGGCATATGCCCTTAAAATTCCAAGCCTTCCTCAATAACTTGAGTTAAAATGAAAAATTCATTACATGAAAAACACATTCCATAGATTATTTTAACACACGTATTAAATATAAAAACCATATGGACTTTATGTAACAATTTTATACATATATATTTATAAAAAAAACACATGTATAATAAAAATATGTAAATTAAAAACAATTTTACCTCTTACTCAAATATACTATGATAAAAATATTTATATTATGAAATTTCAAAATATCAGCTCCAATGCGTGTGAGCCAATTTTAGTCCCATTAAATGAGATTGCAGTTCGTTTCCTAGATCGATACCGAGATCTACCAATTGCAAAGCTAGCAGCAATACTAGTAGCATAGCTAGATGCACCAGTACCAACAACAGTACCAACAACAGTATAAGTAACGGGAGAAGCACACGGAGATACTTGTGATCCATACCTTACAAGGGAATCATTTTGGGATATACATAAGTCCTTGGGAAAACTCCTATTGCATGAAAATCAAAAAAAGGGGTTCATTCATTATGTATTTATTATTATTATATATATATTTAAAATATTGAAAAAGATTGTGTTTTGTGGTATGATTGAGATTTAGCAAGTGACCTAGGCATATAAAAATTTAAGATAAGCATCATTATGCGAAAAACTTTCATTTTTGTAGGTCCGATGAAATCCCCCATCCTCCAATGAAACTGGGATTTATTCAATATAAACTATACCCTTTCAGATTATTTATCTCATAAATGAAATACATATGGGTGTGTGCAAGAAGTTGAGGGACCTTTTTGTGCACGTTAGATGCAATAGAAACCTGAAAAATCAGGCATCCCTCAACTTACTTGGATTTTTGAGATACTTATGCAAAATATCTTGCATTGAGTAAAAAACATGAAATGTAGGAAATTGAATCACCTTTCCGAATATATAACTTTTATGTATCGAAAATTTGCATAGCTATGTCAAATTTCATTTTTCCTAACAGTCACTTTTTATTTTTCAGGGAAATTATAAGGTATATGTTTTTGTGGGTGCAGCCTCTGAGGGCCTAAATGATTGAATCAAGCTACAAAAATTGACATCCATGTAGAGAACCCATAGCACTAGTGCGGCACTATTTTTCGAAAATTAAATTAGTAATTTTATAATATTTTTATAATTGTCTAAGTGAGAAAACCTCGAAAATGGTACGTGTTTTGTGGGTGCAGTCTTTGAAGGTCTTAACGCAAAAATCATGAAATGGGGTTTTGATAGAACGTATAGGGTAGTGTCTTCTTGTGCACCATACAATTTTTGTTTGAAGTGATCAAGAATTGAAAAAGTTATAGAAGAAACACTAACAGTGTCTTTTTTGAGTTAAGGAGTGATGACAGAAGATAAATAAGAAAAAAATAGAAAAAATTATGTATTCTTGTTAAAATTTACATATTTAGAATCTGCAAAAAAAACCATATCTGTTTCTAAAATCTCATAAAAAATGGAGGTGTGCAGCACCATCAGACGAACCGTTAAACACGAGCATATTGAAAATATGGATATAATGCTGAATTTGCCATGGTTTATCATACTCCAAGGCACAGGCATGTTAATCCGAAGCAAAGTACAAAGCAGACACATAGGAATAGGAATTCCACGAAATCATGGGTGGAGGCTCGGCCTTATCATTTGGAGGGAATAAAAATTTGAATTTAACAATACGCGCGCGCGATTTAACACTACAAAACGCGTGCGCGTTATATAAACACCAAACGCGAGCGCCTTATGTTCATATAAATCGCGTGCGCGATATGTTCTAAAAAACATGGACAAAAACGCAAGCGCGTTATAGTGAACCAAAACGCGCACGCGTTATTTAGAGGGGGTAGGAGAACATTGTGTAAAAGTATGAGAACATATAATTAAATTTATAGATTGTAAAGTGGTTGTAACATTCCTATTTGGACAGCCCAACAACATGCAGTAAAAGTATGATTTTAAAAGAAAAAGTCAAAGTATGTTTAAAAAATTAATTGAAATTAATTAAATATATAGATTGTTAAGTGGTTGTAACATTCCTATTTGGACAGCCCAACAACATGCCGTAAAAGTATGATTTTAAAAGAAAAAGTCAAAGTATGTTTAAAAAATTAATTGAAATTAATTAAATATATAGATTGTTAAGTGGTTGTAACATTCCTATTTGGACAGCCCAACAACATGCAGTAAAAGTATGATTTTAAAAGAAAAAGTCAAAGTATGTTTAAAAAATTAATTGAAATTAATTAAAATTAATGTTTTATTTTTATATTGGAGTAAGGATTAACTTTTTCCTAATTGTTTTCTCGTTATTGACCATATTAGCGTGGAAGTCTGTTTTTTGAGGTTTAATAATGACTTATTTAAGATGGTGTACACTACACTTTTCTTAATATTGATGATTAATAGTTTTTATTTAATATTTAACAATGAGTTATTTTAGATGGTTTGAGTTTTGTTTTTTTAATATTGGTGATGAATAGAGGTTATCTTTCACTTTAAGTTTTAAAATTAGTTTTTTTATTTTTATTTTATAAAAAATTATATAAGTAGATAAAAAATTGTTAGAAATAGTGGTAATTTAGCTAATGCATTTCAACCATTAGCTATGAAACTTTAATCCAACTAAGTCACTCATATTACCTTGTTATCTTATTTAATATAAGTCTAAGATATTTTATGGAAAATTTGGAAGACAAGGAATAGGGGGAAACCTTTGCTATCCAAGGACATAAATCTAAGGTTATATCATTGAAGATTAGCTACTCTGTGTCTGAATGGAACATTCCTTCACCTAACA
>LPNX010013732.1:0-38075 GCA_001517045.1 Pseudotsuga menziesii
ATAATGAAACTAGGCAAACCTCAATCCATAAGTGTCCTTTTGTGTGCCGACCTGAGGGATGTCAGCACTCGGACGGAGAGGTGCCAATTAGCTGTATAACAGAGGGGGAGGAGGATGAGGATTAGGGAAGTGATGAGTATGTTGATGTTGATTCAGGCATGGAGGAGGACTACTGACATATGGGATTCTCCCATCTTGATCCACCCCTTTTTGTATTTACTATTAGACTTTAGTCTATTTTGGAATTTTCCAATGCCCAGTGGCATTCCGACATATATGTACATTGTATACATTTTGATTTTGATGACTTAATGAGAAATATGGTTCCGACATGCATCTATGTGTCTCATTGTGATTTGTGAATGACAAATGTGTTGTGAATCGTGACTTGTGAATGGCAAATGTGTAATTACTAATTACTAACAGTAATCAATGATCATTAATGTGTTTTTATTCTAATTTCTATTGAATATTTGTAAATGTTCTAGTTTCTAAATATTTTTGGATCTATATGTCTATATTTTTAAATTTTAATATATATTTAAAAAAAAATATATGTATATAAAACGTATCCTACGTGTCCTGATTGCGGGGGTCACTGTGCCCGTATCGGACACTCGAATCCCCATGTCCTTCGTGTCCCGTGTCCCCGTGTCAGGTGACTTAGCTTGTAACTTAGAGAATTGTCTAGTCCTATAGGAAGGCTCTTCCAAAAATATTTTAGGATCCTCTTTTCATTGGATACAACTCTAGGGATTGTTCTCATCCTTGAAGGCGTTGGTGTGGTCACTACGGGACCATTGGTCATGCGACAAGACCACTGCAAACACAATCCTAATCTGGTGAACTCATAGTCATGAATCATTAAAGAGTGAATGGTGTTACACAACAAGGTGCTTGCATAGGTGGAAATGATGCGAATAATGCACCCTCCCAAACTAAAGAAGATTTGTGTTGCAACCACTATTTTTATGCATAAAACAAACAGAAGGAATTCCCCAAAAGAGATGAAAATTATGTTGAGTAAAAGAAAGAACATATGACACATCTAGGCCTCTAAATAACAACAAATCATATATTTATGTCATTTATCAATGCATTTTCCTAACAATGCTATTGTCATTAAAAGTAGAAAATGAATGAAGGAAATGAGATGAGTTTTGTAATAAGCTCTCACTAACCTTTAACAAAGGACCATCCGATAAAAATGAAACCCCCATATAAGTATCAAATAAAGTGCATCGATTTTCATAAGAACACACACCTAAACGAATTGTTTTAATGGTTTTTAAGGTGTTAGTTATTGATAACATGGAAACTACTCCAAATGTTTACACGAAGTACCAAATTAATGATAGGAATATCTAAGAATGAATGGATTTCACATTGGAAACAGGATATTATAGGAAATAAAAAGAATATTAAATACCAACATAGATCCATCGTAAAAAGGATTTACCAAGCACCGAAAGGAATCAAATCTCTCTAAGTCCAAACCCTTGTTTTCAGAGTGGAAATGTTGAGGAAATGTGAACAAAATGTTTATGGTTTTAATTTGTAGTCTTATATATGTGCTTCTAAAAAATATTTTAAATCTAAATTGAGCTGACATGTTATTTTTAATATCATTTTAATATTTTTTATAAAGGGCGCGTGTCATCTCTAGGATGATCACGATAGGACTTACACATATCCCCCTACTGGGTTGTAGAATGCGCCTCTTCTGTGCAATAAATGAAGGTGAGGAGCACTAATATTTTGATATATTTAAGTTTTGGTGACAAATCAAAATAATTACCTTATTGTTGATAACAATAGTATTGGTTAAATTACTTAGATTATAATTTGTTATTTAACAAAATGAATTTTTTTCTCTCTTTTTATTTATTTTCTCTTTAACTCTCTTTTTAATTTTTTTTAAACTGAATTAGAGTTTTTCTAAAATGTGGAAGCTTTCCCACTAAAATGGCATTGTATTTATTTATGTTGTTTATGTTCATATCTTTTTTATTTGTTAATATTACTTGCACAACCACTTAATTTGTGGTTGGTGAACATCGATAGACCACAAGTTAAGTATCACAAAATTGTAAGTTAGTCATATGTCAACTACCTTTCCACCCCAAATTATACGTTATCCATGCATTCATGCATCAACTACGAGTTATTCATTTATCAAGCATCAATTATTTTTTATATCTCACATTCTTCTAGTTGTCTTCTATGAACTGTCGGTTATCCGTTCATCATCTACAAGTTATCCATGCATTCGCTATCAGTTATCCATTCATTAGCTACTAGTTATTTTTTATAATTGTTTATTTTGAATTTTGAACGAATGCCATAGAATCAATATAGATAGTACACTTGAGTCTCATCATCGTGCAATCCTAGAAAAGAATAGGCCATATTCCACTTTAAATTCTAAAATAAAAATGCTTATCTGCATAAATATATTACCTATAATAATTATATTATATAA
The DNA here is from genome assembly GCA_001517045.1 of Pseudotsuga menziesii. Classification (NCBI taxonomy): domain Eukaryota; kingdom Viridiplantae; phylum Streptophyta; class Pinopsida; order Pinales; family Pinaceae; genus Pseudotsuga; species Pseudotsuga menziesii. The sequence goes on from LPNX010013732.1 coordinate 2,483, forward strand.
ATATTACATAGGATATGATATATTCACATATTATCTTTAGATTAGCATACTATATATTAACTATATATATTATTAACACATACTATATAAATTAACTTATATATAACACATGATAAATAATAATTATATTAATATATAAAAAACATAGAAACAAAGGTGGTAGTATTGTCATAAAGAAAGTGGTTTATTTGAGTTCAAAGGCTTATGTGGAGCCTCTTTTGGTAGATGATGATCATGCAAATGATGATGATGATGACGATGACAGTCATTGTTGTGATGATCACTATATTTATCAGCATCATTATCGTTGTTGTCAATATTATCACTATAGTCATTGATGTCATTGTTGTTATCTTCATCACTATGGTCATTCTCATCATCATCATAATCATTATCATCATGGCCATCTTCAACATCATCAATAATATCACCATCATTGTCATCTCCATCACAATTGTTGGAGTGACACAACTAAAAATGACCAAATAAGTGACCAATTGTTATGTGGTCATTTTTAATTTAGTTCTTATCCCATGATCAAATTGGTCATTTTTGTTAAAGTATTGTAACTTCGGAAGTTATTCCAGATGTATTGATTGTATTCCTCCTTTGAGAGATGAGTTTGGTCTTGTTAGTATCATTGGAAGAATCAATGTAAACCTCTGGATGTAATTCATGTCAATAGTAACCAAGTATCAATAAAATAAATGTTATTGGTGGTGTCTAGTTGGACAAGTGGGACCAGTAAGTTAGAGAAGTCAACCCTACTAGGTTAGAGGTCAATTCAACTGAATAATATAAATAGGGAGGCGCTCCCCTTCATTTTTACTCACTCACTCAAGTTGTTTTGAAAGAGGAATTTGTTCAAGAAGGACACTAACCAAATTCTGAAAGTTATGGGAAGAATGTGTTCAAGAAGAAGAAATGATAGCAGCTAAAGAAGGAAAGCTAAATGACAATGAGGATCAATCCTTGAAATTCCACAACAAAGGAAAAAGGAAGTGCCATGACCATCCTCCTAAGACTCAAGGGTTTAAAAGACCCAAGAGAGACTTCTCAAATTTTGAGTGCTTCACTTGTCACAAGTTGGGACACATTGCCATCAACTATCCCATGAAAGCAGAAAGGAACAAAAATATGAGAAGGTTTCAAGCCGATGCTATTGAAGATATTGATCAAGAAGTTGAAGAAGAAGCAAAGAAGGATGAATACTCTAGTGAAAAATATGTTTTAATCTATACTCTAACAGTATCAGTCTCACCAGGAAATGACACCTTGATAGTTGATAGTGGTGCCTCGAAGCACATGACTGGTTACAAGGACTCACTCTCATGCCTTGAACAAAAGGAATCTCCACACAAAGTAATGCTTGGAGATGATTCCCAATATCTCATCAAAGGAATATGAGAAGAATGTGTTCAAGAAGAAGAAAGGATAGAAACTAGAGAATAAAAACTAAATGACGATGAAGATCAAGCCTTGACAGCCCACACCAAAGGCAAAAGGAAGATTCATGACCATCCTCTTAAGACTCAAGGTTTTAAAATACCCAAGAGAGACTTCTCGAATTTTGAGTGCTTCACTATTCACAAGTTGGGACACATTGCCATAAACTATCCCATGAAAGCATAAAGGATAAAAAAGATGAGAAGTTTTCAATCCCATGCTGCTGAATATAGTGATCAAGAAGTTGAAGAAGAAGAAAAGAAGGATGAAGACTCCAGTGAAAAATATGTTTTAATCTCTACTCTAACAAGATCAGTCTCACCAGGAAATGACACCTAGATAGTTGATAGTGGTGCCTCCAAGCACATGAATGGTTACAAGGAATCACTCTCATGCCTTGAACAAAAGGAATATTCACACAAAGTAATGCTTGGATATGATTCCCAATATCCCATTAAAGTAATAGGAGAAGCATCCTATAAATTGGATTTTGGAAAGCCTATGAAAATGAAAGATGCCCTATATGTCCCAGGACTAAAGAAGAATATTCTTTCCATTTCAGCCCGAGGCAAGAAAGGATTCAGAGTTTTTTTTTGTGGATGGAAAAACTCTCATGTGTACAAAAGGTAAAACCATAGATGATGCAGTAGTGATTGGAGTTGAAGGAGGAGGACTATGCAAATTGAAGAGACATACAAATTCAACATTAGCAACCAGTACCATTAACCCATTTGAGCTATGACATAGAACGCTAGCTCATGTTCACTACAAATATTTTCTAATTGTAAGTAATATTGTGACGGGTTTACCACAAATTCAGATAGAACATGAAGGAGTGTGCAAAGGATGTGCACAAGGGATGAATACTAAGAATCATTTTCCAAAAAGTGATAGTAAAGAAAAAGGGATCTTAGATATTATTCACTTAGATAGATGCGAGTCAATGAAAACTAATTCATTAAGTGGGTATGTCTACTATGCTTCTTTTATTGATGACTAGTACCACAAGACTTGGATATATTTCTTGAAAAAGAAGGATGAAGTATTGAAAGGTTCAAGGAATTTAAGGCCCTAGTGGATAATCTCTTTGAGAAGAAAATAAATATTTTGAGGTCAGACAATGGAGGACATTTCTCTTCAAATGAATCCAGTGGTTATTGCAAGAAAGTTGGGATTAAGAGGGATCTCACCATTCCTTATAATCCACAACAAAATTGTGTGGTGGAAAGAAAGAATAGATATATCATGGAAGCTATGAAAGCTATGATACATGATCAAGATGTTCCAATGTACCCGTGGGAAGAAGCAACAAGAACAACATTATATGTACATAATAGAATTTCCAATAGTGCCCTTGGGAATAAAACTCCAAAAGAAATGTTTTCCGAAGAAAATCCAAAGGTAAGTCACCTAAATATATTTGGTTATCTTCTTTACATTCACATTCCCAAGGAGAAAAGGATAAAGTTAGATCCTTCAGGAAAGAAGGGATTTTTCATAGGGTATAGTGAACAATCAAAAGCTTATCGGATCTATATCCCATGATAACGTCAAATTGAACTTAGCAGCGATGTCACATTTGAAAAAGATACAACCTTCAGGAAGTCAAAAAAATATAAGGAAGATGAAGAGGAGCATGAAACTACCAAAGCTATTGAAAGTCCTAAAATATCATTGTATTTATTTATGTTGTTTATGTTCATATCTTTTTATTTGTTAATATTACTTGCACAACCACTTAATTTGTGGTTGGTCAACATCGATAGACCGCAAGTTAAGTATCACAAAATTGTAAGTTAGTCATGCGTCAACTACCTTTCCACCCCAAATTATACGTTATCCATGCATTCATGCATCAACTATGAGTTATTCATTTATCAAGCATTAGTTATTTTTTATATCTCACATTCTTCTAGTTATCTTCTATGAACTATCGGTTATCCATTCATCATTTACAAGTTATCCATGCATTCGCTACTAGTTATCCATTCATTAGCTACTAAGTATTTTTTATAATTGTTTATTTTGAATTTCGAACGAATGCCATAGAATAAATCTAGACAGTACACTTATCTCATCATCGTACAATCCTAGAAAAGAATAGTCCATATTCCACTTTAAATTCTAAAATAAAAACGCCTATCAGCATAAATATATTACCTATAATAATTATATTATATAAATAATACATAGGATATGATATATTCCCATATTATCTTTAGATTAGCATACTATATATTAACTATATATATTATTAACACATACTATATAAATTAACTTATATATAACACATGATAAATAACAATTATATTAATATATAAAAAAACATAAAAACAAAGGTGGTAGTATTGTCATAAAGAAAGAGGTTTATTTGAGTTCAAAGGCTTATGTGGAGCCTCTTTGGGTAGATGATGATCATGAAAATGATTATGATGATGATGATGATGAGAGTCATTTTTGTGATGATCACTATATTTATCCGCATCATTTTCGTTGTTGTCAAGATTATCACTATAGTCATTGATGTCATTGTTGTTATCATCATCACTATGGTCATTCTCATCATCATCATAATCACTGTCATTGTGGTCATCGTCAACATCATCAATAATATCACCATCATTGTCATCTCCTTCACAATTCTTGGAGTGACACAACTAAAAATGACCAAATAAGTGACCAATTTTTATGTGGTCATTTTTAATTTAGTTTTTATCCCATGACCAAATTGGTCATTTATCTTGGTCATTTTTGTTAAAGTATTGTAACTTTGGATGTTATTCCATATGTATTGATTGTATTCCTCCTTCGGGAAATGAGTTTGGTCTTGTTAGTATCATTGGAAGAATCAATATAAACCTATGGATGTAATTTGGGTCAATAGTACCCAAGTGTCAATATAATAAATGTTATTGGTGGTGTCTAGTTGGACAAGTGGGACCCGTTAGTTAGAGAATTCCTCCATACTAGGTTAGAGGTCAAGTCAATAGAATAATATAAATAGGGAGGCATAGGGAGGTGCTCCCCTTCATCTGTACTCACTCACTCAAGTTGTTTTGAAAGAGGAATTTGTTCAAGAAGGAAACTAACAAAATTCTGAAAGTTATGGGAAGAATGAGTTCAAGAAGAAGAAAGCATAGCAACTAGAGAAGAAAAGCTAAATGACAATGAGGATCAATCCTTGAAATTCCACACCAAAGGAAAACGGAAGAGGCATGACCATCCTCCTAAGACTCAAGGGTTTAGAAGACCCAAGAGAGACTTCTCAAATTTTGAGTGCTTCACTTGTCACAAGTTGGGACACATTGCCATCAACTATACCATGAAAGAAGAAAGGAACAAAAAGATGAGAAGGTTCCAAGCCCATGCTACTGAAGATAGTGATCAAGAAGTTGAAGAAGAAGCAAAGAAGGATGAAGACTCTAGTGAAAAATATGTTTTAATATATGCTCTAACATGATCATCCTCACCAGGAAACGACACCTTGATAGTTGATAGTGGTGCCTCCAAGCACATGTCTAGTTACTAAGAATCACTCTCATTCCTTGAACAAAAGGAATCTCCACACAAAGTAATGTTTGGATATGATTCCCAATATCCCATTAAAGGAATATGGGAAGAATGTGTTCAAGAAGAAGAAAGGGTAACAAATAGAGAAGAAAAACCAAATGATAATGAGGATCAAGCCTTGACAGTCCACACCAAAGGCAAAAGGAAGAGTCATGACCATCCTCCTAAGACTCGAGGTTTTAAAATACCCAAGAGAGACTTCTCAAATTTTGAGTGCTTCACTTGTCACAATTTGGGACACATTGCCATCAACTATCCCATGAAAGAATAAAGGATAAAAAAGATGAGAAGGTTTCAAGCCCATGCTACTGAAGATAGTGATCAAGAAGTTGAATAAGAAGCAAAGAAGGATGAAGACTCTAGTGAAAAATATGTTTTAATCTCTACTCTAACAGGATCAGTCTCACCAGGAAAAGACACCTAGATAGTTGATAGTGGTGCCTCCAAGCACATGACTATTTACAAGGAATCACTCTCATTCCTTGAACAAAAGGAATATCCACACAAAGTAATGCTTGGAGATGATTCCCAATATCCCATTAAAGGAATAGGAGAAGCATCCTATAAATTGGATTCTGGAAAGCCTATGAAAATGAAAGATGCCCTATATGTCCCAGGACTAAAGAAGAATATTCTTTCCATTTCAGCCTTACGCAAGAAAGGATTCATAGTTTCTTTTGTGGATGGAAAATCTCTCATGTGGACAAAAGGTAAAACCATAAATGATGCAGTAGTGATTGGAGTTGAAGAAGGAGGACTCTACAAATTGAAGGGACATACAAATTCAACATTAGCAACCAGTACCATTAACCCATGTGAGCTATGGCACATAAGGGTTGCTCATGTTCACTACAAAGATTTTCTAATTGTAAGTAAGATTGTGACTAGTTCACCACAAATTCACATAGAACATGAAGGAGTGTGCAAAGGATGTGCACAAGGGATGAATACTAAGAATCCTTTTCCAAAAAGTGATAGTAAATAAAAAGGGATCTTAGATATTATTCACTCAGATATATGCGAGTCAATGCAAACTAATTCATTAAGTGGGTATGTCTACTATGCTTCTTTTATTGATGACTAGTACCGCAAGAATTGGATATACTTCTTGAAAAAGATGGATGAAGTATTGAAAGGTTAAAGGAATTTAAGGCCCTAGTGGATAATATATTTGAGAAGAAAATAAAAATTTTGAGGTCAGACAATGGAGGAGAGTTCACTTCAATTGAATTCAATGGTTATTGCAAGGAATTTGGGATTAAGAGGGAGCTCACCATTCCCTATAATCCACAACAAAGTGGTGTGATGGAAAGAAAGAATAGATATATCATGGAAGCTATGAAAGCTATGATACATGATCAAGATGTTCCAATGTACCCATGGGAAGAAGCAACAAGAACAACAGTATATGTACAGAATAGAATTTCCAATAGTGCCCTTGGGAATAAAACTCCAGAAGAAATGTTTTCCAGAGAAAAGCCAGAGGTAAGTAACCTAAATATATTTGGTTGTCTTCTTTACATTCACATTCCCAAGGAGAAAAGGACAAAGTTAGATCCTTCAGGAAAGAAGGGATTTTTCATAGGGTATAGTGAAAAATCAAAACCTTATCGGATCTAAATCCTAGGATACCGTCAAATTGAACTTAGTAGAGATGTCACATTTGAAGAAGATACAACCTTTAGAAAGTCAAAAAAAGATAAGGAAGATGAATAGGAGCATGAAACTACCAAAGCTATTGAAAGTCAATCAACAATATAACAATATTTAGGATACATCTTTCCCTCAACATATCAGAGCAACATCATGGTGATTTATCTGGTAGATCCATCTAGGAATTTTGTCTAACTTACTAACTCTTTCAAGCCAAACATGCCTAGTTAGACAGATGGATCTCCCTAGGGACCAAACAAGAGATTTCTGGTTTATTAACCCTTTTAGGCCAAATAAGCCTAAGCAGACATACTAATCCCCCTAGGATCAACATGCCTCATCTAACTTAACCCTTTCGGGCCAAACAATCCTAGCTAGGATTACCCTCCTCTAGACTAAGGTACTCACCACTATATCCATCATCCATCTATTGTCACTCCCTCTTTCGAGAGAGTTCCTTTGGCACTACACCAATCTTTTATCGAAAGTATTCAAACTTTACATGATCTAGAGGCTTAGTAAATACATCTTCTACTTGTTCCTCTGTAGGAACATACTTGGGATTAACAACTCCCTTCAAAACCATATCCTAGATGAAATTATATTTGATTTCAATGTGCTTTGTCTTATCATGAAACACTGTATTTTCATTCATCTTACTACAACTCGGTTTATCATAAAGGATATCAGTAACATCTATAGCATAGTGGTGAGTACCTTAGTCTAGAGGAGCATGAAACTACCAAAGTTATCAGTAACATCTATAGCATAGTGGTGAGTACCTTAGTCTAGAGGAGGGTAATCCTAGCTAGGATTGTCTGGCCCGAAAGGGTTAAGTTAGACGAGGCATGTTGATCCTAGGGGGATTAGTATGTCTGGCTAGGCTTATTTGGACTAAAAGGGTTAATAAACCAGAAATCTCTTGTTTGGTCCCTAGGGAGATCCATCTGTCTAACTAGGCATGTTTGGCTCGAAAGAGTTAGTAAGTTAGACAAAATTCCTAGATGGATCTACCAGAGAAATCACCATGATGTTGCTCTGATATGTTGAAGGGAAAGATGTATCCTAAATATTGTTATACTGTTGATTGTTGATTATTGTTGATGATGGCTGCTGTGATTTTTTGATGATTGTTGAGACAATTGTTGCAGTATTGTTATACTAATGATTGGTGATATATTTTTTGTTGAGATGATTGTTGTAGTATTGTTATACTGATGATTACTAAGATGTTTGTTGAGACGACTGTTGCAGTATTGTTATAATGATGATTGATAATATGTTTGTTGAGATGATTGTTGCAATGACTATTGAGATGTTTTGTTTTATTATTTTTGTGATGTCAGTTTGCTTCAGTATTGATGATTGTTAGGTTGATTGATTGAGTTGTTATCAGTGGTGTTACACTGATAATTGTTGATGAATGTTGATTCAGTATTCCTATACTGATGATGGTATCGATGCTCCATCATCTCTATGCTGGTAATGCAGATGATGATCTAGCATTAGATATTGTTTGAGTTTAGCACTAACATGCTAATGAGGTTGTTGTTGATGTTGTTAGTATCCATGTACAGATGTTGCAAATAATGAAGTTACATATGATGTCTCAATATCCACATACTGATACTATAAGAATATGATCCCAAAGATGATTCAGTATCTGTATACTGACGAGATATCAGATGATCCAGTATTCATACACTGACGAGATAGACGATGACTCAGTATTCACATACTTATGCTTTAAGAAGAAGACCCGAAAGATGATTCAGTATTCACATATTGATGCTTTAAGAAGAAGACCCAGAAGATGATTTACTATTCACATACTGATGCTACAAAAGATAATTCAGAATATGATAGAAGATGCCTAAGTACGTACGGAAGATGAATATTACAGAAGATGATCCAGCTAAGATCGATGATGAAGATGAAAGATGATGTTCCAAAACTTCCTATGACATATAGAGACTCACTAGTCAGTTGTATAGTTGTAGTAGAAGTTGTTGTTGTGGATGAATACCTTCCTAGTTAAGAGGGAGTGTTAAAGTTTTGTAACTTTGGAAGATATTCCAGATGTATTGACTGTATTCCTCCATTGGGAGATGATTTTGGTCTAATTAGTATCATTGGAAGAATCAATGTAAACCTCTGGATGTAAGTCGGGTCAATAGTACCCAAGTGTAAATATAATAAATGTTATTTATGGTGTCCAGTTGGACAAGTGGGCCCAGTCAGTTAGAGAAGTCGGACCTACTAGGTTAGAGGTCAAGTCAACTAAATAATATAAATAGGGAGGTGCTCCCCTTCATTTGTACTCACTCACTCAAGCTATTTTGCAAGAGAGAGAAATATTAATGCGCTAGAAAGAAGAGAGAAGCAGTTGTCTGGGTTTTACACTGCTCTAGTTGAGTTCTATACTGAGGAAGTTTTGTGGGGTTTTCTCCCTGTTGGTTTCCATGAGGAAAATCTTTTTGTTCTTTTGTTTTTGTGCTTGTTGTTCTTTCATTGATCTACTAGTGACTATTTGTTTTAATATATCATCTAAGAAAATTAAGAAAATTCAACAAATTTTAGTTTACTTTTTATCTCGTGACCAAATTGGTCATTTTTAGTTAGCTCACTTAAAATTTCTGAATTTTGGTCATTTATCCCTTGAAACAATTGTGGCAACCAGTTGTTTTGGTAACCTGGTCACTCATCTCTCATTTTGTACTAGTGTATGCTTGGCCCTTTTCCTATAGAAATTCCAGGTGCAAAACCTTCCGAAATTCCTATCACAATTCATAGTGCTATGTCTAACTTTATACCTAGCACTATGCTCGGTGCAATTCCTAGCACAATTCCTTTTGAAATTCCTGACTATTTTCCTAGAAAACATTTTGGTGCTAATGTTGGCACTATATCTGATGTTATGTCGAATGTTTTCTGAATAGTACAATTCCTATCTATAAACCTAGTGCAATTCCTTGCGCGGTTCCTTTTGATATTTTTGGCATTATTCTAGGCGCTATACCTCGCTCTATACCTGGCACTATGTTGGATGTTTTCTAGGCACAATTTCTGGATCTATACTTGGCGCTGTGTTGGATGTTTGTACTGGCACAATTCCTGGCACTAACCTTAGCTCAATATATGGTGCTATGCTTGGTGCTATTCTAGACGTTTTTTTGGAGGCTATTCTGGACGTTATATGGGATGATATTTTGGACGTTAATTGGGACGCTAAATTTCTAGCATTATTCTAGGAATTATACCTGGATCTATAGGTGGCGCTATGTTGGATTTTTTCTAGGCACAATTACTGGCTCTATACTTGACGCTATGTCCGATGTTTTTTTTGGCAAAATTCATAGCGCAATTCTAGGCGCTAACCCTAGCTTAATATATGGTGCTATGCTTAGTGCTATTCTGGACATGTTTTTGGAGGTTATTATGGGTGTTATCTAGGATATATTTTGGACGTTAATTGAGAAGCTATTAGGGATGATAATTAGCATACAAAATAGTGTCAAATTTTAAAAAGGGATGCTAATAACACTATTGAAAGCGCCATCCCATGGAAGATAGTCCACTTTGTCCAAAAAATGATGAAAATTATGCCAAGAGTGATAGTGGACGCTAAAAAGGAAGCTAAAAGAGACGCTAATCACATGGCTTTGTTGTAGTGAAATAATAGGGCCAATAAAGTACACCAAAGTTTTATCACATTCTTTAATAGTCACATTCATCACAGAAAGGGTCGAGCTAGACACTAGGGTGTTGCTCGTACTCATTTTCCATACATTTACTGGATATAAGAAATTTCTGTTCAAGTCCAAGTCAATCAAATACAAGTTTAAAAATGGTTGTGGCCTCAAGTTCGTCACTTTCATTTTAGAAACAGGTAGAACAATAACAAATAGTAATATTGCAACTAATTAACAACTCGAGAATGGTCCTTTAAAGTATTCAAGTCATTTATAAATCATAACAAACTATCATACACTAGCGTGTATCCTAAATCATTAAGAATCTTAATAAAGGAATATCAAAAGATGCTTTCTTTTGTCAAAAGATTCTTTTTTTATTGGCTAGAATTGCTCACATCCTATTGAAAATATTTTTTTATTGTAAAGTAGTTAAATGAGTCTACTCACCGAAAATATTTGAGCCCAAAAAAAGGAAATGAAGACAATTTTCGATCAAAAATAGAAGTTAGCTTGCCGTTTTCGTAAAGCAAGCATAGTCACCGAACCGAAATTTCCAACCCACGGTGAGTTTAACATAGGTTAAGCGTACAGAGATTTGAAATTGCATTAAATTAGCACCGATAGTAACAGTCATGGAAGTGTAAGACATGGCAGGAATGGGTGGCACAATTATGATATGATTCGCCTTTAGATCTATGTGGTAGAATAAAATCAATTGAGCATCCATGATCGAGTGAGCATGGCGGGTAGTTTCAAAAAATTTCATTTCTCATGAATTTGAATGAGTGATTTTTATAACAATCTATTTTGTTTTGGACTTCTTGGTGTTTTGGACTACCTGGTACCCTGCAACATAACTAGACAAACATATAACAAAATTCTGATTATGTAAAAACGTCTTGTGGATACCTTCAGAATTTTAAATTGGCATAAGAAGCAGCATTACCTGATGAGAATCCTTTGGCATGAAGTCTACCAACCTTGACTCATCCACACAAAATCATATTATTTTGACTCAGGTACACCTGCATTGTACTTCATCTAGTCCCATCCTTATCTCAAACGATAGTAAATTGCACTTGCCTGTCACTTCTATTGATGGTAAAAAATGAAAAGAATCTGGACAGTAGCATATAGAATAAGATTGTAATGGATGTGCTCTAAAAAATTCTGTAGAATGCACTTGGCTGATATGGCATTGTGATATGTATTTTCTTTATTAGTTGCTCATATAGCTTTGATGTCAATGTTACAGTCTGTTAATGTGATAGTTGTTAAGATTAATATGTGTACGTCTATCTAGCAATGAAGCTTTTATATATTTTGGGAAATCTGTAAAGTCATTTCTACAGTACCGTAGTCTCGAAGGTTGTTTTTTTCGTTACTATTCAATTTGTCTTTCACTTGGTTTTTGACATTGGTGTTTAATTTGTCTTTCAATTGGTTTTTGACATTGTTGTTTAATTTGTCTTTCAATTTGTCTTTCACTTGGTTTTTGACACTGTATTTTGTACATCATCTTCATGAATTTATAAAGATTTCCACCTTCTACAACTAGTTTTTTTATTTTGCTTCAAAAAGTGCCTGATGTATGCATTTTTATAGAGCATGGGATTTTTAGTCTTAAAATGATTATATCAAAAAAAATGACCATTAAGATACCATGAATTTATCATAATAAAGAGTATCATAGTATAGGCATTAAACATATACTTATTCATAATTTGTAAGTATTTCGATGAAATTGAAATTAATCACTAAAATCCCGATTTGTTATGTAAAAAATAGTGTTAATCTACAAAAATGGGCTTAACAAAATGCACGCCATAGTCCATACATGTATTATTAATTTAAAGTAATACCATGGGATTGAAGACAGATATATGTTTGAAAAAAACCTCTTTCAGTTTCCTAAAATTATGTTTCATTTGCCTGCAGTTAATTTGACAAAATAACAAATTTTATGTTTGGAACCAAGTCTTACCATGTTCATAAAAATGCCCGCCTAACCACCACTATTGAGTATTGTGTAGTGATTTAAGTTGGAAATGGTGTGGTTTACTATTTTCCACCTTACTGTACATATAGGTTTTCAATTTGGGCTCCAAAAGTGTTTGAAGTGTCATTTTTGTAGAGAAGGGGATTTTTAGACTTAAAACGAGTCAACAAGTTTGACAATTCATATATTATGACTTTATTATAGTAAAGAGTATCATACTTTATGCATTAAATATGTACATATTAATAATTTGTAAGTATCTTGGTCAAAATCAAATTTAATTATTAAAATCCTGAGTTGTTATGTAAGAAACAGAGTGTAAACCTATAAAACTAGGATTACAAAAATGCACGCCATAGCCTGGGCCCACAGCACCAGGATAGTATCCTACTTATATCATACTATAAGTATTATACATGTATGAATTATTATATTTTATAAGTAGCATTGTCATAATTGGAAAAGAATGTCTAAATGGGCTTAGAAAAATGCCTGCCATAATGTTTTTAGAGGTAATTTTCAAAACCTAATGCCATATATCTAGAGCTATATATACTATGGAAAAATCCCTCCTTCATAATTTTTAAAATATGTTTATTTTGTGTACAGTACAGTTTTGAAAATTGCAATTTGTTTGTTTTGAACTTTATTTGACTAGGTCTGTAAAATGCATGCCTAACCCTCATTGTTTAGTATTTTTTAGTGATCTCAGTTGGATATGGTGTTTTTTATTGTTTTACACCTTCCTGTACTTCTATTTTTTAATCTTGGCTAAAAACATGATTGCTGTGCAAAAACATTGCAAGGCTGCCTTGTAAATGTGAAATGCCCACTTAGTCCACTAAAATGCAAGCATAAGTTTCGTCCTTACGTATTTTTAAGTGGCTTAAGTTGGAGAATATATGTTTCTTCTTCCCATGTTCTTACACATGTACAAATATGTCTCATAATATTTGCATGAAGACCAGATATGTCTTATAACATTTGCATGAGGATCTTGTAGCGGGCCCACAGCCTCAAGATAATATTCTATTTATATCATACTATATGTATTATATAAGTATGAATTATCATAATTTACAACTAGCATGGTCATAATTGAAAAGAATGTCTAAATTCACAATTTTGTTTTGTAAAAGCAGAGTGTAAATCTGTAAAAATGAGCTTAGAAAAATGCCCGCCATAATGTTTATAGAGGTGATTTTAAAAACCTAATTCCATATACCTGGAGCTATATATACTATGGAAAAAAGCCTCCTTCATAATTTCTAAAATATGTTTATTTTGTGTACAGTAAAGTTTTGAAAATTGCAATTTTTTTGTTTTGAACTTTATTTGACTAGGTCTGTAAAATGCATGCCTAGCCCTCATTGTTTAGTATTTTTTAGTGATCTCAGTTGGATATGGTGTTTTTTATTGTTTTACGTCTTCTTGTATTTCTATTTTTCTAATCTTGGGTAAAAATATACCTGTTGTGCAAAAACATTGCAAGGTTTCCTTGTATATGTGAAATGCCCGCTTTGTCCACTAAAATGAAAGCATAAGTTCCATCCTCGAGTATTTTTAAGTGGCTTAAGTTGGATAATATATGTTTCTTCCTCCTATGTTCTTACACATGTCCAAATATGTCTCATAATAGTTGCATGAAGTCCAGATATGTCTCATAACATTTGGATGAGGATCTTGTAGCTTGCCCATAGCCTCAAGATAGTATTCTATTTATATCATACTATATGTATTATACATGTATGACTTATCATAATTTATAAGTAGCATGGTCATAATTGAAAAGAATGTCTAAATTCACAATTTTGTTTTGTAAAAGCAGAGTGTAAATCTGTAAAAATGGGCTTAGAAAAATGCCCGCCATAACGTTTATAGAAGTGATTTTCAAAACCTAAAGCCATATACCTGGAGCTATATATACTATGGACAAAAACCTCCACAACTTTTAAAATATGTTTATTTTGTGTACAGTAAAGTTTTGAAAATTGCAATTTTTCTGTTTTGAACTTTATTTGACTAGGTCTATAAAATGCATGCCTAGCCCTCATTGTTTGGTATTTTTGAGTGATCTCAGTTGGATATGGTGTTTTTTATTGTTTTACACCTTCATGTATCTCTATTTTTCTAATCTTGGCTAAAAACATGCCTATTGTTCATAAACATTGCAAGGTTTCCTTGTAAATGTGAAATGCCCGCTTTGTCCACTAAAATGCAAGCATAAGTTCCATCCTTAGGTATTTTTAAGTGGCTTAAGTTGGATAATATATGTTTCTTCCTCCCATGTTCTTACACATGTCCAAATATGTCTCATAATATTTGCATGAAGTCTAGATATGTCTCATAACAATTACATGAGGATCTTGTAGCGGGCCCACAACCTCAAGATAGTATTCTATTTATATCATACTATATGTATTATACATATATGACTTATCATAATTTATAAGTAGCATGGTCATAATTGAAAAGAATGTCTAAATTCACAATTTTGTTTTGTAAAAGCAGAGTGTAAATCTGTAAAAATGGGCTTAGAAAAATGCTTGCCATAATGTTTATAGAGGTGATTTTCAAAACCTAAATCCATATACCTGGAGCTATATATACTATGGACAAAAAACTCCTTCATAATTTTTAAAATATGTTTATTTTATGTATAGTAAAGTTTTGAAAATTGCAATTTTTCTGTTTTGAATTTTATTTGACTAGGTCTATAAAATGCATGCCTAGCGCTCATTGTTTAGTATTTTTGGGTGATCTTAGTTGGATATGGTGTTTTTTATTGTTTTACACCTTCCTGTACTTCTATTGTTTTAATATTGGCTAAAAACATTTCTGTTGTGCAAAAACATTGGAAGGCTGCCTTGTAAATGTGAAATGCCCGCTTAGTCCACTAAAATGCAAGCATAAGTTCCATCCTTTGGTATTTTTAAGTGGCTTAAGTTGGAGAATATATGTTTCCTCCTCCCATGTTCTTGTACTATTCCATATTTTCTTTTTGAGCCATAAAAAAAAAATTATACAAAAAAACTATATTTTGTGTTAATGTTGATTATTTTGTTGATTTTGTAGAATAACTCATCAGTGGATCATTCGAACGAGTCATATCAACAAAATATTCCTCGAAAAAGAGGTGAACGCAAGGAAGTAGAATTGAATAATATTCCAATTCCCCCCCCCCCACATGATATTTTAATTCAAGTCACTCCTGCTGGGGGTAAAAGAGTTGCTATTCGTCATGTATGTCAACAATGTCAAGCACTTACATATCAGAAATCCATACCAGAAAATAATACTATGAATTTCCATCAAACAACAAGCAATCATGTAGCAACTGTTGAAATTAGATGTCCTCTATGTAATCAATGTGTGACAAACAACAATGTTTGTCAACAACCTAGGCAGCCTTTGACTCCAATTACAATTGAGGGCAATGGTAATGTACAAGATATAACTCTTAACCATACTATTAACTCTAATTCACATAATGTGGTCCAAATTGTCCCTCAAAGATCAACTGTTGATGATGCTGCCATTACAAATAATTTGTATCAAAGTATAGAAGGCTGTTTTGCTCAACAACCTAGGTTGCCTTTGTCTCCGGTTACGGTTGAAGGGAATGAAAGTGTAATCCTACCTAGTGGACAACAATTTGAACATGCATCCCTTGAGAATTTGGATACAACTAGAAGTCCTGAAATAGTTGAAAGAACTACCTTTCATGAACAAATGGATAGAAATGCACCTACAAAAAATCAAAACTATGCAAATGTATAAGCTTTAGTAGAAATGACTGAAACACAAAGGGATAGAAATGCACCTACAAAAAATCAAAATTCTGCAGATGTACAGGCTTCAATACAAATTCCTGAAGGACAAATGGATAGAAATGAAACTACAGAAAATCAAAATTCTGCAGATGTACAAGCTTCAGTACAAATTCCGGAAGGACAAATGGATAGAAATGCAACTACAGAAAATCAAAACTCTGTAGATGTAGAAGCTTCAGTAGAAATTCCCAAAGGACAAATGGATAGAAATGGAGCTACAAAAAATCAAAATTTTGTAGATGTACAAGCTTCAGTACCAATTCCTGAAGGGTTTTCAACAGATCAAACTACATATGTTGTAACTAGAAGGTCAACATGAAACCGCTTAAGGATATCCTTATTGAGTCTTAAGAAGCGGTCTAGATGGTTTAACCGCAAACTAAATGAGGGGAATTTTTTTTTAAGGAAATTGGTAGATGGTTCTCTGGGAAGTCACTTGAAGATGTAGATGAAAATGACATTATTTCTAGAATTGGGTACTTCATGAGCAAAAACTATAGTGAAGATTCTAAATT
Organism: Pseudotsuga menziesii; assembly: GCA_001517045.1. Lineage (NCBI taxonomy): Eukaryota > Viridiplantae > Streptophyta > Pinopsida > Pinales > Pinaceae > Pseudotsuga > Pseudotsuga menziesii. Next base: position 19,194 of record LPNX010013732.1, read on the forward strand.
TGAGGATGTTCTTGAACACCTAGATGGAGTTCTTCATAAAATTCAATCAATTGTTATGCAAGAGATCTGTAATGATTTTATTCCTAGGAGTATGGCTTCTGTATTAATTCAATCAAGCATGAGCCATAAGGCTTTGCAATGTCTGAATCGGATTGACCGTCATGGTGTATTGTAAGGGGTTAGTCCAACTTCAGTTTCCAAGGAGATGAAAAAGCGGAGCAAAGAAACCGAGCCTGATATTGATATGGGTTGGGAGAGAACTGATGGTCTCACATATGGAGTTAGAGTGAAGCAAGTAAAGTCATATGCTTCCTTTATGGTTGGGTCCTATGAAAAGAGGACTGGAAGTAGATTCATTGAAGTTTCTTTCAAACTTGGTATTGATTCTTGTGTACATTATGATCGAGGTGGGAAGGTATGTGAGATATTATTTGAGTTACTAGAAGATAGTGGCTTGATGTCTTGTGTAAGCCTTGGAAAATGGGATGGAAAGGAAGAATATAAACAGGTTTTAGCACATGATGTTGATCCTACAAATGAGGATAAATTAATGAATCAGATAAACAAACTTTCACAAGACGGGATCCTAATGCTAGATGGAAGGGTAGTGGAAGTGAATTTGTTTGAGTTCCATGAACTAGTGGCCATATGCAGTTTAGTATGCAATAATAATGTTTCTCGAATGGGGAATAATTTTTGTCCTTGGTGCATATGCTGTAAAAATCTATACACATGGTTACAGATAAAATCAAAATTCAAGATGGGGATATTATTCGTAGCATTTCCAAGTTTTATGCAATGTCACCGAACTTGCTCATAGTACGTTTTACATATTTATTAAAAGTTTACTAATTTTTGTTGATATATTGCCATGACTTTCTTAATCTTACTTTGTGTTAAAACTTTAGGAATTGAATCCTGCTTTGGAACAAAGCATTGAAGGATGGGAAGAAAAGCTGGATGAGTGTATTATAGACATTCAACCAGCCTTATGTAGCAAAGAATTGAATATTATCAAAAAGTATCTCATGAATAGAAAAAATGATCAAAAGGTATAGGTTTTCAAAATTATTTATTTACTATAAATTGAAATTATTATTATTTAACTAAATCGTACCTAGTGAAATGTGTGCTGCCAAGTTATTACAGCTGAATCCTGGCTCAATGTCCAACCTTGTATATTGTGCTCACCATGCTGGATTTAGAACTGTTTTGAATATGTTTCGTGAAATTCTAAAAATTTCACAAGATTACAACAAGTTTCACCCAACTAGAGCGATTGAGGAGATGAAAGTTTTTCAAATTTGGGAGGTGATGGAGAAAAATGGTGTTCCATGTAAGACCGGGAAACCATACCATCATAAAGGCCAAGAGTACAATGATCTTACATACGGGCAATCAGATGAATCCACATCAGACAAGATCCTCATTCGGCATGAGGGTATTTTAAAGGTTTAATAATTATGTTAGCATATCCAATATTTTTAATGTGGGTCTTAACTAACAATAAGTGATGATTTTATGATGGCACAAGAGTGAAATTTGCTCTTATTTTTATGCAATTTTAATAGAAAATTAAGTAGTGTATCATGTACAATGAAATTTTGTGCTTGTAGATTATTGTAGGCCTACCAGATGAAGAAAAGTATAAAAAGTTGGTGAGAATGTGGAAGTGTTATAAAGAATTCCACATGGTGAAATCGCAAGGGTGTGTAGGGGATGATAAATATGAATATGAGAAAAAATACGCCAATTTATACTAAGTTCATAGTATTATGTATTTCAGCGTTGTGGTATTATCTCATTCACGATATAAAATTTGATCCACTATCATTGCAGGATTGGATTCCTTGCTAGTGAGTGGCTTTGGTTGTGTTCTTGTTGTTTAGGAGATGAGATGGTTTCTTATTTGCATATCCAAGGGGCCCATGCTCTTCAAATGACTAGGGATGCTCATCCTTATACTTTAGGACGGTTAAGGAATGAAGTAATGGAACGTAAGCATAGGGAAATTAAAAATTTGAACAACAACCAAGGAGGAGGAAGTGGAGTTGCTAAGGATTATAGAAACACATTTGAACATGAAAAAATGTGTCTTGTAAATGAGATGCGAGCATGATTTTTCAAAATGGTTATGAGATCAGAGGGTCGTTTCCAAAATTTTAAAGAAATAAGTTTTTTGGCTTCCAATATTAGATGTCAACTTCGTGTTAAATATGAAAAGACAAGAAGCCCACTAAAGGACAAAAATGCAACACAGTTGGTATCCCGCTTCCCTGATGTCACTTCTAAACAAGTAAAACAACTATTTCAGTCATGGGTAAGAAAATTTAAGAAATCATTGATTTCACCACCAATGGTAAGTATGGCCTAAGTTTAAATGGTTTCTAATTCTGCTTTCATTTTATGGTGTGAGGACTCATAATCTGTTTTTAACTACTAAATAATAATATGTTCTCGCAGTTCAGTAATCATCTTCCAAGATCAACGCCAATAAGAAAATATGGTGAAGAGGCTTTTTGTGAATCACATCGCTTCAGAAGGTGCAAGGAAAAAAATAATGTTCAAAGAAGAAATAACAGTAAAACTCTAAGTGTTTCATCCAAGAGGAAAGTGGCAGCGCAAACTGATCAAGCACAAGAATTGAATGGAGTAGCTGATGTTGAAATACCTATGATGGCGACTGAAAATTACTGTAAAATCGGTGTTTCATCCTCAAGAAACAGTAGTAGAAAATGATAAATTAATGACTAAAATCAGGCTATAAATGACTATTTTTGAGTCAGTGACTAATAGTAGCAAATTTCCACTATCTTATAGCTAGTCATATTTCACTAGGCATTAATAGCTTGACTTAGTAGTCATTGATTTAGTCATTGATAGACAATGTGTTGTCATCGATAGTCAATGATTTAGTCATTGATTTAGTCATTGATAGCTAATGATTTAGTCATTGATTTAGTCATGGATTTAGTCATTGATTTAGTCACTGAGTTAGACATTGATTTAGTCGCTGATTTAGTCACTAATTTAGTCACTGATTGCAACCATTAATGACCAAATATACGACTAAATAAACTACTAGATGTTAACATATTAATGACTAAGATAAATACGACTAAGATACGAGAAATTAGCTACTAATAGTCATTAATATGCGAATTTAGTCATTTTTGTAGTCACAAATTTATGATAGGGCACGGAGGAATCGAACCACCAACCTCCTGTCTATAATTAGGCAGGCGCTCTACCATTGAGTTGCACCCTTTAAGAAGCTGTTATTGCTTGACAATGATGATATTCAAACAAATTTATTATAGATATCAATCTACAAACTACATAATTATTACTATTACAACTTACCAGTAACTAGTATTTATGATAAACTAATCCCTGAGAGCTATGTACAATTTTCCCTGTAACTAAAGCTAATAAAAATACTACAAATACTCTTACCAAAGAGATTTAGTGATGAGTACCTCTTCCCATTCTTCATCAGTATGATCCAATCTAACTATTAAAATTCTGCTGAATAAAAAATCATTGTCTTCTGTAAATCGCTGATTCTCCTTTATGGAAAACCAGACCATGGTCCAATAAAACCTACCATTATATCTCTTTCTAAATTAGGACATAAGAAAAAAATTACAATTCCAAATGAATCTTATTGCAAGCCCTGGAATATGAAGATATATCCTAGATTTCATTTTTCATTATTAGTGGGAGACACCAATAAATTTCAAATACATGTTTTACAGGCATCTTAAGACATGTCAAATTCCAAATTCATCAATATAGAGCAACAATATAGGCTTTCTGGTGAAAAATAGGAAACAAATACTCAATCATAATAATGTCTATCAAAGTCAGGGACAAAGTCCATACTATTTAAATATCCAGAGGCTATCCTTGACCACTAACATGATATTCAGTGAAAAGAGACCAGTAGCCCAGTGATGGAGCATCCATGAAAATATTAAGTATGGGAACACACCAAGAAAGCACAAGAGGAAACTATGAGATCAGAAAAAGCACCACAGGAAACAAAGAGAGGAAAGCATGATCAAACAAAGTCCGTGATAGAAACCAAGCACAACAAGAATTAAAGTGCAGGCATGACAAGAGAAAATCATGGTAGTTCAGGAGCAGAAGTTAACGCTCATGAAGAGAGAAGCAAATTCAAGATGATAGAATTAGTACAATAATGATAGAAAATGCACATGAGAAGCATAGCAAGTGTGCATGTCAGTCAGAACACTAAAGGAATATCAAAGATCACATGAAGGAAGATGAATCATTAGGGGCAAATCTGAATCACTATGTGAAACTAAAGAGACAAAAATACATGATGAATCAATGTGTAGGGAACTGAAGAGTTTGAGGACGTTGGACAATCAGCCAGTGTAGGGAATAAATAGCATGGCAACCACTAGCATTAGATTAGCCAATGATTTAAAAGTTGTTAGTACTAGCAAGTTGACTTTAGAGCTGACTGGAGCATTCAAATTTCAAGCACATACTGTATTCTATACATGTACTATATTATGCTTAATAAAAACCAGACCTATTCCCTTATGACTGTATTCTGGTTTGTATTGATTTAAAAGGGACCTGTGCGTTGAGTCAGCTTAACGTACTTCTGTTCTAAGCCATAAATTCCAACATCTTGTGCATAAGCTATGTTTGCGAGAAAGTTGGCTGATTGGACAAATTACACCCTTGACTATGGCACCTGGATGTTTCATTATAGATAGAAGTGGTAATTCATTTATGACAATTGGATAAAATAATAGAATCATACAAAAATAAATATCAATTTGTTACACTTAAATATTTTACCCATATATCAAATTGGCAACAACCTGACTAGCTTCGACTTAAGCATCTAAGGTACTAGCAGTAGTAATGTTAAAAAACAACTACTTAAAACATGTGCATCTAACACAATCTCTTGTTCCATAAAATAGACTGCATCTTAATCCATGTCATACTATGTATTCTGACAATTGAAACCATTCTGAATGAGAATGAAAAAACTTAAAAAGTATGTATTGTACAAAAAGTCACCAGGTTTGGTGAATTTCAAGGTTCAAGTTCGAAATTCGCCAAACTTCAAGCAATTACAAATAAACGTGTTGAAGTTTGCTGAAATTTTAGGTAAACTTCAAGATGAACTTGAATTTGAATAAATTCATTATTAAATCCTAAGTTTGATCTGACTTGCTGCATTCCATTCTTCCTCCAGCCATGTAGCATTCCATTCTCTAAGCTCTCACCTCTCAAAGACCCATTCATTCCTCTAAGCATTCCATTGTTCATCACACAAAATAAATGCTCCCATCCATTCCTCGCACAAATTTATAGACCCAAATCTGAATCACACTGCATTCCCTCTCTTCACATACCCAATGTCAAGGCTATAGGCCCATAGGGTTTGACAACACTTGCTACATGTATAAACTTTGAAGGGTTTGACAATGGCCTCTAGTAGCTACAAGTCTCAAGGTTAAAGATTTCAACAACAACAGCTTAGGGCTATAGGCTACAACCTTAGGCTCGTACCAATGACTAGACCACAAATCATGGTTTTAATTTTAATTTGTTATCAGGGTTTTGCTCAGAGACCAAACCATGGTTTTAGTATTACTCATAACTAGTATTATTTTGTAATAACAACAATCTACAAGGTACATGTTACAATAGTGGCCAAAGCAGAGCGAAATTCTACAGGCCACAACCTTCAACAGTGAATAGAGCACAGTCAGCCTTTTGTTACATTTTAATTTTTGTATTGAATTTGTAAACTTGTAATTGTAAAATTTCTATAAATTTTAGTGTAGTGACACACATTATAATGTTATGCCATTGTCTCAAAGTACTAGTCTTAGGCATTTGCAGTTGTCATTGTTTAATTCTAAAATTTCATTATTGCAAACAAAAATAATTAAAAATGCAAAAGCTTAATCAAATGTTGCCTCAAAAATTAAATTCTAAGGCATAAAAATCTGTCAAGAATTGATTGCTACAGAGACCTCATAAATTTTAGAGTGTAGCAAACTGGAGGACAAAGTCAGGCTAGAGCGAATCCTCACCCTGCCCTTAAGAATACATAAAAATATAGATATTAACAAAAAAATAGTACTTTTTAAAGGAATGAAACATAATTAGTAAAAAATATATGTTATGGTACAAACAATTATACACAATTTGAAATTCAAATAGGTGAAACCAAACATCCATGCATCGCCATCTGACATAAATATATGCTATAGTACAAATAATTAGACAATTTGAAATTCAAATAGGTGAACCCAAACATCCATGCATAACCATCTGACATGATATAAACTGTATATAGGATATAAATTTGAATTTAGTCTTAAAAATATTAATAAGCAATGTACACACACACTTTTCAAAGATTTTTTAATCAATTTGACCCCACCATTCACCCCCTTGTAGATAATGATTTGGAACCCCCAATAGTAGTTGAGAGGCATGCTTTGGAATCCCCAGTAGTAGTTGAGAGGCATGCCAGCATTCCCCTTTGATAAAAAAACTGGAGATCAGAAAGATGCTAGAAATTATGGGTTGAACTTGACTTAAAATGATCGAAATCACTGGAAATATGTAGGTTTGAGGAACAAGAGGCAACTTGATGTTGTGAAAATTTTGATAAGGATCAACTGAGATTACTATATTGAAATCTACAACAATCAATGGATGTGAAGCTACCTGCAATATAGACTGCATAATGCTATAAATGTGGGACTGTATAGTTAGCAGTAGCACTTTTCAAGTATATGGATGCCACTTTTTGTGATCCAGGGACAAATATCATGATGTTAGTGTAAAAATTGACATATCATCATGATGTTAGTAAATGTATGGAATAGAATGCATGTATGGTTTTCCAGATCATTAAAGCTTTGAGTAAAATGTTATGCCAACAAACTAAGCAACGTGAAATGATTGAAAGCACTTTTATAATGAAAATCATACACATTAAAAATAGAAGAATTGCAGACATTGAACTTGCTCAAGGACACTGAGAAACTGTTTCAATTATAATGTTTGTATTTGGAAATGGGGTCCTTGATCGATAAAGGACCTCTCAGCTACTTTTAAATTATACTTTCAATGTGACACTCATTTTACATGCAAAGAGATAAATTATAAATGGAGATAATTTAGATGCAAAGAGATATATAACATATGATGGGTCCATATCAATGCACCAATAAAATATTAAGATGTTTTGAAAGTGCTCATTGGCATAAGGCATATCTAAGCTAACCACAAATTCTATAAATTTAAAATAAAAACCTCGTAAAACCCTCTGGAACAAACCCTGGTCAAGATTCAATTTATACAACATAGATAGAAAATGAGAGCCGACAACTTTCTCATATATGTTTGATAGTCCCCAATGGGCTTAAGCAACAATACACAAACACAAAGAGGTGAGTGCTTATGAGACAGTACCATCATACCATGTAGTTTCTGTTCTTTTCCAGAAAGTTTATGTATGAAAATTAAGAAAGACCATTCCACCTATCTAGTGCCTTCCATATTATTATCCACCTCAAAGAAAATAGCAAGCTTATCTTGTATATTAGATGTCAAAAATCATTACTCGTAAATGAAAAAAAACTTTCTAACAAATGCATAAATTGAGATTGATATTACTAGAAAATATCTCTACAGTGCATGTTAAATTTTAAAATGCACCTCAATAAAAACTATGAAAGCTTTGATCGGTAAACATAAAAGGAACCAGAACAACTTATAAAATTTAAACTGTAAAAAGTCAAAACCAACAAGTAGTTAAGAAATCAAGACAAGCTTTGTTGAATGCACAATTATTTAATGCAAGTATTTTTCTCGATGCCTACTTTCTATGTGAAGAATAGCTCTAAAGTTGTTGAAGCCAAAATTGAATGCATAAGACTGAACAATTTCTTTATTTTCTTTAAAAAGTTCTAAACAACTAGAAGCTATATATTAAAAGCTAATACTACCTTTAAAGAGTATTAAACTAACCTCTGTAATCTGCTCCAACTCTATTGTATTTGGGGTGCCTTCGTATTGTGAATAATGCGACAAAGTTCTGAACATAATTTGATGATGCTGTCCAGAATTCTTGATAAAGATCCAATATCCAAAAAAGATTGAGAAATCAACGCCGATAAATATCTGCAGGATGACAGGACAACAACTACATTAGAATTCATACTTAACCTATCCTTCTAACACTGAATACAAATGAAAAATAGGCTACTTAAACTCTCAATAGAGAATAAAATAGGGCATAAGATACAAACTATATGGTATCCATGGAAAATGTGAAATGAAACGTCCAAGATAAGAAAGAGAAAGGATAAAACCATACTAACAACAACAAAAGACGAATGAAGTAGGATAGGTAAAACTGATTTATAGTATATGAGGAAATTACAGTTTGTGACCCTCGTAGCCCACAGAGATGAACCACAAGATTGGAATGCCTTCAACATCCCTCATCCAACACCGGGGTGTAATAGCCCATTTCGCAACCCATGTCCTACACATAATCTAATGTGTAAATATTTGTGCATGCGTGGGTATTTGTTTGGATGTCAAGTTAGGTCAAATTTGTATAGAACATCATAGATCCGTCTTAAATCCATATCCTTCAAGTACCAAGAGGAATACAATTTCTCGAGGTGTAATTTTTTTTATATTAAATTTTGTTCATGTCCAGAAAAAATTTACACAAGAAAATGAAGAATCTTTACATAAATAAAGATATGGAGAAAATTTTGGTTTAACTATGTAATTAGTTAAAATAACTAAATTGATCTACCTCATGGAGATGCACATGACTACACATTACACTCTAGTCTGTACCCTATTTTTGGACAATTACTAGTCCTAGAATTCCAGTTATCAAGATTTTACCCCCACATGGTTTCAGCCTAAAATTTGACCACTGAAGGAAACTTGTTTGGACCAGACATTGGTGAGTTGACAAGTAGCTCAGATGATCGAGCAGAGGTTAATATGTGGAGTGTGTCAAAGGGCTCAAAGAGAGAGTCTTTACATTCAAAATTGTCATACATTTTGGGAGATGAGTTTGAGAATACAAGTGAGAACAAACCTGAGTTTGAGAATACAGGCAAGAAGAATCAGCAAGTTTCTGAACAGTCAGTGATGGATTTAAGAGAAAACACTAAAGAGCTGCCAATTTTGTCAAATTTCTCTGAGCAACATGGTTGATTATTGGCGGTCAATTCCTCCTCAGTCATGGATTGCAGGCCTACAAAAAACAAGTATGTTGAGTATGTTCCCATGATTGGGGCATGTTCCTATCCTTATAACCTAGAACCAAATAAAGATTCAATACCGCAAGTAAATGATGGAAACAAGAATAGCAGAAATGAAGGTTTGGGTTTTCAAACTGAAGGAGAAGAAAATTCTGAGGATGAAATGCTGTTAAACTCTCTGTGGGTAGAGGATACAAAAAGGATGAGCACTGGCAACTTTTTGGAGTCCCGGATAGAAGAGAAGGGAAAAGAGGAAAGCATCAAAGCACAGTGATAATGCCCCCTAAAAGGAGAGATTTTGATCCTTTTGTTCAATCTCAGCATGAAGCAAGCATTGCTTTTGGTCAAGTAGACACTCAAATGTCAGATTCTATATGGGACGAAGGTGATGGTGGTAGCCAGGAGAAGCAGCTGGACAGGGTTTCACAGGAAGATATTCTTTCTCCGGAAATGCAAGGACTATCAGAGTTATGATCATTTAAAAGAGATGAGAACAATGTGCAAGAGGCTTCCCATTATGGTTTTAAGACATTGAATATAAAAATAACAGAAGATTACATCAAATGAGAAGGAAGAAAAAATGTCTATTAGCAGCAAGAATTGGATGGAGGCAGGGAATAAACGAGGAGGAGATTTGTGTCCATTCATGAGGATTGAAAAGAGGTTGGACAATGCCACCTTGGATGTATCTTCTCATCAAGAGAGAAAATATTTTAAACACACTGAGATTCAAGGGATGCCAAATTTTTTATTACATGAAAATAAGAAAGAAAATGTGGAGGAACAATTCATTGAGCCTTATGAGGATTGTGTTGCTGTGTAGGAATTAAGTGGAGTCTCAGGAAAAGGTGCCCAGGAGGCTATTGTAGGAGTGGCAATGAGAGGAACCCCAGAATCTTTGTTAGATGAGAGTAATCAGACACATTCAGTTGTTTCACCTGAGCATACTATTCTGGCATACATCGAGGAAATGCCAGATTTGATATTTGATGTAAGCAAGGAATATCAGACAACAATGCATGCCAAAGTGCCTTCTCAGCAGGATCATTTAGCAGCCAAAATGCAAGGAGTACTAGACCAATTAGTAGATGGGGAGAAACAGTGCACCTTTGTAGGCTGCCTTAATAATCTGGATGCAAGTGATAACACATAAGATAAAATGTGTAAGTTTTCAAGAAACAGGGATAGGTCAGTTGAGGGGGAAAGAGAGAATAACACTGTGAATGGATATTCCTCAATGTCAAAACTAAATATCCATTCAATTGATGCTATGACCCATTTTTCTCCAAACCAAGCTAGGATTACTACATATCAACACTATGTACATCCATCAATTACAGTTACCTAGGATATGTATGAACAGAATTAGTCAAGAACGTGCAAAAATATTATAAACGGACAAATAGAAGAAAACAATGTGGTTTAGACCTTCCTTAATTTCTATACTCAGATTTATAATACAATCACACTTTGTCTCTTAGGAGACAAGTCACTAACGAAACAATGGGCATACCTGAGAGAGAGATAGATAGGTAGTTGTAGGGAAAAGTGAGACAAATACAGACCACAAGGTCACGGATCAACACTATCAACCTCAAAACATATATAATAAAAAAAAATCTATTTGCATTTGCAGCAGCTATCGACCCAACAACTCTCCACCCACAAAACTCAAAATCCCTAATCAAGGTTCTACACCCAGTTTCATGAGATTCAAACCAGATTCAGTTAATTTTTTTAGGCCTTTCTGGCCACAAACAACTACAACTAACTGGACTAAATTTTTAACAGCTACACTTATTGCCTCATGGCTTGGGGCTTGAGGTCCAAACTCCACTCAGCGCAGCCAGGATTTCTTCTCTTAGCTTTTCCATACCTCAGATATTGTCATTGTCTACTCTAGGAGTACATCATGGATAGTCCTAACTTGTGCCCATAACTACCTCACATCCACAAAAATGGCCCAAATTGAATGCCGAGATTGCTAGAAGGTGAAACACACCCAATAATGTTCAAAACAATACCCATATTGGCTTAATTATGGTTGTAACTTGCTATTATAGGGCCCAAAACCGTCCAGAAATGAGGTACATGGGCTGTTCATTTCCTTTCATTGTCCACATGTGGCATGGATTTCCCAGAAGTCGTTTTACAACTAAGAAAAAGACAACATCATACTTTAGACTTGCCCAGAAAACTCAGAAACCAACCCATAAACCCTCATGAAAAATTAAGTGAACACCTTATGGGAAACAATGTGCATGATTCCTCAATTTCAAAACTAAATATCCATTCAGTTGATGCTATGACCCATTTAGGGAAGAGTGAGACAAATAAAGTCCACAAGGTCACGGATCAATACTGTCAATCTCAAAATATATATAAAAAAATGAAAAAATCTATTTGCATTTGCAGTAGCTGTCAACCCAACTCTCAACCCAACAACTCTCCATCCACAAAACTCAAAATATCAAAGAAAGACAGAAAAAGCATTACCACAGGGAGAACAAAATGAGCCCAAACAACTTATCTAGGAGGCCTCTTGAGTGGAACAAACACACCCTAAAGGAATCAAAACAAGAATATATCCCTATCTAATACAAGAGGACAGGATAAAGAGTCCCATACTCGAAAAGGGAAAAACATGAGTATGCCACAAATACTGAAAAAAACACTTAAAAGAGTTGTATCAAGCCTTCCTCAATAATTTCTCCTTCCCAGAGTTCTGAGAAGGAGAGAAGACCAGCCTTCATATCAAGTGCTTCCTTGGATAAGCGGTCTGCACTCATATTGTGCTCCTTGTAGACATGCCTAAATCCAAGGGATAAGAAAGCCTATTTCATAGACAAGACCCACACACAATAACCACAAGAAAATACCCACAAGACTGATGTGTACAATCAAGGTGGGGAAACAACCATTTTACCCACAAGACGAAGGGTAAAATTTTTATCTTCTCTCTCAAGGTATAGTCCATATGTGTTATGTACAATAATTCTAAGTTTTATCATCATCATATAAGGAAGGTCATTTCTTTCAACTTAATACTCCCAGAGGTCCCTTTGTTAAAGTTGAAGCATCCAAGGACAATCAATAACAACAATAGTAATAAATTAAAGAACAAGTTAAAATAGCATACGTAAAGGAAAAAACAATGTGGTAACATATATAACATAATTTTCATTTCTTTCAACTTCACACTCCCAAAGGTCCCTGTGTTAAAGTTGAAGCATCCAAGGACAATCAATAACAGCAATAGTAATAAATTAACGAACAAGTTAAACTAGCATACATAAAGGAGAAAAGAATGTGTGTTGGGAGCAGAAGTTAAAGCTCATGAAGAGCAAAGCAAAGTGAGGATCATTAGCATTAGTACAAGAATGATAGAAAATGCACATGAGAAGCATAGCAAGTGTGCATGTCAGTCAACACACTAAAGGAATATCAAAGACCACATGAGGGAAGATGAATCATTAGGGGCATATCTGAATCACTATGTGAAACTGAAGAGACAAAAATACATGATGAATCAATGTGTAGGGAGCTGAAGAGTTTGAGGACATTGGACAATCAGCAAGTGTAGGGAATAAATAGCATGGCAACCACTAGCATCAGATTAGCCAATGATTTAAAAGTTGTTAGTACTAGCAAGTTGACTTTAGAACTGACTGGAGCATTCAAATTTCAAGCACATACTGTATTCTGTACATGTATTATATTATTATTAATAAAAACTAGACCTATTCCCTTATGACTGTATTCTAGTTTGTATTGATTTAAAAGGGATTTGTGCATTGAGTCAGCTTAGCGTACTTTTGTTCTAAGCCATAAATTCCAGCATATTGTGCATAAGTTATGTTTGCGAGAAAGTTGGCTGATTTGACAAATTACACCCTTGACTGTGGCACCTGGATGTTTCATTATAGATAGAAGTGGTAATTCATTTATGACAGCTGGCTAAACTAATAGAATCATACAAAAATAAATATCAATTTGTTACACTTCCATAGTTTACCCATATCTCAAACTGGCATCAACCTGACTAGCTTCGACTTAAGCATTCAAGGTACTAGCAGTAGTAATGTTAAAAAAAAACTACTTAAAACATGTGCATCTAACACAATCTCTTGTTCCATAAAATAGACTGCACCTTAATCCATGTCATACAATGTATTCTGGCAATTGAAACCATTGTGAATGAGAATGAAAAAACTTAAAAAGTATGTATTCTACACAAAGTCACCAAGTTTGGTGAATTTCAAGGTTCAAGTTCAAAATTTTCCAAACTTCAAGCAATTACAAATTAACTTGTTGAAGTTCGCTGAAATTTTAGGTAAACTTCAAGATGAACTCGAATTTGAATAAATTCATTATTAAATCCTAAGTCTGATCTGACTTGTTGCATTCCATTCTTCCTCCAGCCATGTAGCATTCCATTCTCTAATCTCTCACCTCTCAAAGACCCATTCATTCCTCTAAGAATTCCATTGTTCATCACACAAAAGAAACGCTCCCATCCATTCCTCGCACAAAGTTATAGACCCAAAGCTGAATCACACTGTCGCTCCCTCTCTTCACATACCCAATGTCAAGGCTATAGGCCCATAGGGTTTGACAACATTTGCTACAAGTATGAATTTTGAAGGGTTTGAAAATGGCCTCTAGTAGCTACAAGTCACAAGGTTAAATACTTCAACAGCAGTAGCTTAGGGCTATAGGCTACAACCTTAGTCTCAAACCAATGACTAGACCACAAATCATGGTTTTAATTTTAATTTTTTATCAGGGTTTTTCTTAGAGACCAAACCGCGGTTTTAGTACTACTCATAACTAGTATCATTTTGTAATAACAATAATCTACAAGGTACATGTTAAAATAGTGGCCAGAGTAGAACGAAATTCTACAGGCCACAACCTTCAACAGTGAACAGAGCACAGACAACCTTTTGTTACATTTTAATTTTTGTATTGAATTTGTAAACTTCTAATTGTAAAATTTCTATAAATTTAAGTGTAGTGACACACATTATAATGTTACACTATTCTCTCAAAGTACTAGTCTTAGGAATTTGCAGTTGTCATTGTTTAATTCTAAAATTTCATTATTGCAAACAAAAATAATTAAAAATGCAAAAGCTTAATCAAATGTTGCCTCAAAAATTAAATGCTAAGGCATAAAAATATGTCAAGAATTGATGGTTGCAAAGACCTCATAAATTTTAGAGTGTAGCAAACTGGATGACAAATTTAGGCTAGAGTGGATCCTCACCCCACCCTTAAGAATACAGAAAAATATAGATAATAACAAAAAAATAGTACTTTTAAAGGAATGAAACATAATTAGTCAAAAATATATGCTATAGTACAAACAATTATACACAATTTGAAATTCAAATAGGTGAAACCAAACATCCATGCATCTCCATCTGACATAAATATATGCTATAGTACAAATAATTAGACAATTTGAAATTCAAATAGGTGAACCCAAACATCCATGCATAACCATCTGACATGATATAAACTATATATAGGACAGAAATTTGAATTTAGTGTTATAAAGATTAATAAGCAATGTACGCACACACTTTTCAAATATTTTTTAATCAATTTTCCCCCACCATTCACCCCCTTGTAGGGAATGATTTGGAATCCCCAGTAGTAGTTGAGAGGCATGCTTTGGAATCCCCAGTAGTAGTTGAGAGGCATGCCAGCATTGCCCTTTGATAAAAGAACTGGAGATCATCGGCAGTCAAATCAGAAAGATGCTAGAAATTATGGGTTGAACTTGAATTAAAATGATCGAAATCACTGGAAATCTGTAGGTTTGAGGAACAAGAGGCAACTTCATGTTGTGAAAATTTTGATAAGAATCAACTGATATTACTATATTGAAATCTACAACAATCAATAGATGTGAAGCTACCTGCAATTTAGACTGCATAATGCTATAAATGTGGGACTGTATAGTTAGCAGTAGTACTTCTCAAGTATATGGATGCCACTTTTTGTGATGTAGGGACAAATATCATGATGTTAGTGGAAAAACTAACATATCATCATGATGTTAGTAAATGTATGGAATAAAATGCATCTATGGTTTTCCAGATCATTAAAGCTTTGAGTAAAATGTTATGCCAACAAACTAAGCAAGGTGAAATGATTGAAAGCACTTTTATAATGAAAATCATACACATTAAAAATAGAAGAATTGCAAACATTGAACTTGCTCAAGGACACTGAGAAACTGTTTCAATTATAATGTTTGTATTGGGAAATGGGGTCCTTGATCGATAAAGGACCTCTCAGCTACTTTCAAAATATACTTTCAATGTGACACTCATTTTGCATGCAAAGAGATAAATTATAAATGGAGATAATTTAGATGCAAAGAGATATACAACATATGATGGGTCCATATCAATGCACCAATAAAATATTAAGATGTTTTGAAAGTGCTCATTGGCATAAGGCATATCTAAGCTAACCACAAATGCTATAAATTTAAAACAAAAACCTTATAAAACCCTCTAGAAAAAACCCTGATCAAGATTCAATTTATACAACATAGATAGAAAATGAGAGCCGACAACTTTCTCATATATGTTTGATAGTCCCCAATGGGCTTAAGCAACAATACACAAACACAAAGAGGTGAGTGCTTTTCAGACAGTACCATCATACCATGTAGCTTTTGTTCTTTTCTAGAAAGTTTATGTATGAAAATTAAGAAAGACCATTCCACCTGTCTAGTGCCTTCCATATTATTATCCACCTCAAAGAAAATAGCAAGCTTATCTTGTATATTAGATGTCAAAAATCCTTACTCGTAAATGAAAAAAAACTTTCTAACAAATGCATAAATTGAGATTGATATTACTAGAAAATATCTCTACAATGCATGTTAAATTTTAAAATGCACCTCAATAAAAACTGTGAAAGCTTTGATCGGTAAACATAAAAGGAACCAAAACAACTTATAAAATTTAAAGTGTAAAAAGTTAAAACCAACAAGTTGTTAAGAAATCAAGACAAGCTTTGTTGAATGCACAATTATTTAATGCAAGTATTTGCCTCGATGCCTACTTTCTATGTGAAGAATAGCTCTAAAGTTGTTGAAGCCAAAGTTGAATGCATAAGACTAAACAATTTCTTTATTTTCTTTAAGAAGTTATAAACAACTAGAAGCTATAGATTAAAAGCTAATACTACCTTTAAAGTGTATTAAACTAACCTCTGTAATCTGCTCCAACTCTGTTGTATTTGGGGTGCTTTCATATTGTTCAATAATGTGACAAAGCTGTAAACATAATTTGATGATGCTGTCCAGAATTCTTGATACAGATCCAATATCCAAAAAAGAATGAGAAATCAATGCCGATAAATATCTGCAGGATGACAGGACAACAACTGCATCAGAATTCATACTTAACCTATCCTTCTAACACTGAATACAAATGATT
Organism: Pseudotsuga menziesii; assembly: GCA_001517045.1. NCBI lineage: Eukaryota > Viridiplantae > Streptophyta > Pinopsida > Pinales > Pinaceae > Pseudotsuga > Pseudotsuga menziesii. The sequence goes on from LPNX010013732.1 coordinate 35,962, forward strand.
AATAGGATACTTAAGTTCTCAATAGAGAATAAAATAGGGCATAAGATACAAACTATATGGTATCCATGGAAAATGTGAAATGAAACATCCAAGATAAGAAAGAGAAAGGATAAAACCATACTAACAACAACAAAAGACGAATGAAGTAGGATAGGTAAAAATAATTTATAGTATATGAGGAAATTACAGTTTGTGACCCTCGTAGCCCACAGAGATGAACCACAAGATTGGAATGCCTCCAGCATCCCTCATCCAACACCGGCATGTAATAGCCCATTTCGCAACCCATGTCCTACACATAATCTAATGTGTAAATATTTGTGCATGCATGGGTATTTTGTTTGGATGTCAAGCTAGGTCGGATTTGTATTGACTCGCATAGATCCATCTTAAATCCGTATCTATCAAGTACCAAGAGGAATACAATTTCTCGAGGTGTAATTTTTTTTATATTAAATTTTGTTCATGTCCAGAAAAAATTTACACAAGAAAATGAAGACTCTTTACATAAATAAAGATACGGAGAAAATTTTGATTTAACTATGTAATTGGTTAAAATAACTAAAGTGATCTACCTCATGGAGATGCACATGACTACACATTACACTCTAGTCTATACCCTGTTTTTGGACAATTACTAGTCCTAGAATGCTGGTTATCAATATTTTACCCCCACATGGTTTCAGCCTAGAATCTTACCACTAAAGGAAACTTGTTTGGACCAGACATTGGTGAGTTGACAAGCAGCTCAGATGATCGAGCAGAGGTTAATATGTGGAGTGTGTCAAAGGGCTCAAAGAGAGAGTCTTTACATTCAAAATTGTCAGACATTTTGGGAGATGAGTTTGAGAATACAAGTGAGAACAAACCTGAGTTTGATATTACAGGCAAGAAGAATCAACAAGTTTATGAACACTCAGTGATGGATTTGAGAGAAAACACTAAAGAGCTACCAATTTTGTCAAATTTCTATGAGCAACATGGTTCATTGTTTGTGGTCAATTCCTCCTCAGTCATGGATTGCAGGCCTGCAGAAAACAAGTATGTTGAGTATGTTCCCATGATTGGGGCATGTTCCTATCCTTATAACCTAGCACCAAATAAAGATTCAATACCACAAGTAAATGCTGGAAACAAGAATAGCAAAAAAGAAGGTTTGGGTTTTCAAACTGAAGGAGCAGAAAAGTCTGAGGATGAAATGATGTTGAACTCTCTGTGGGCAGAGGAGACAGGAAGGATGAGCACTGGAAAATTTTTGGAGTCCTAGGATAGAAGATAAGGGAAAAGAGGCAAGCATCAATGCACGGTGATAATGCCCCCTAAAAGGAGAGATTTTGATCCTTTTGTTCAATCTCAGCATGAAGCACATGCAGAGGGTATTCGACATAGCAAACACTAACAGAAATGGCATGTAGAAAATTCCCTTGAGTTATATTTATTCGATATAATGGGAACATGCAGGATATCGTTCAATATAGATAGGTTACGGGCATAATCCACAAGAGGGCTAGTGCAAAGCCAGCAACATGGAAAAACATTGGCGTAACTATGACCGCACAACACATGGGTTTTTATCCAAAATTCACTAAAACTTTATCAATTCACAGTAAATCTATAAACTTACCAGGGATTTTGTAAGCAAAGAAGGTGGTGTTGACGCTAGAGGTGCAAAATTTGCGGCTCGCCTCTTCAAAAGTCTCCAGGTTGTCTCCAATGTTGCTTTATCTATGGCAGCTATGGAAATTAAATAGATAAATTGTAAACTCTCAATAGTGGTTAATATCGATCCCAAGCTCCTCAACGGGTATGAACAATATCCATATCCAAAACCCACCAAACCCTCTAATGTTTGGCGCCAACGGTTAAGCTATTTCACAAGAACTAGCAGGTTGAGCAGCAATCGAAATTGTCGGAATTGAAGGATGGTGTTTAAGGAAAATCGGCCATCGGCCATGAATGTCGTTGCCGAATGCCGTTGCCGTAGAGGTTGGGTCACTCTTTGGTAAACTAGTTGGGTCGACTTGCCCATGAAAATAAATTTTGTGTTTCTTCATATATATATATATATATATATTTTATTTGGAAAATAGTTTTTTTTTGTTTTTATACACACA
>LPNX010013765.1:0-36466 GCA_001517045.1 Pseudotsuga menziesii
TTGCCCGATAAGGGCTCGTTCTGCCAAGGAGAGAGCTACTCGCATTGTTTCCTCCGGGGGGAGTGCTACCTCCGGTACATCTTCAACTCTCTTAACAAATTTCGGTGGGTCTCGTGGTCCCGATCTCCTATTCTGGGTCCCAATTAGCCTGTCAAAGGCGGCAAATTTCGGGTCAGGAGGTGGACGCTCCTCCTCAGCCATCTGGCTGCTCCAGTTGCCAGATACTCAGATCATGGGCAATCAGGCCTCTGGAGGATGCCAACAGCGCTTCCCAACGGTTTCAGCAATTTGCAATGGATCGAATCTCAGCAATCAGAGCCACGCAGAGCCACGACCTGCGTGAGGGCGATCCACAAATTCAGGAGTCGCCGTCCAAAATCAGGAGCTCGCCGTTTTTCCCTTTATGAAAGATATTGGCTATTATAATATATTTAAATATAGATTTATTATTATTTGAAAGTGTCTTTTTGAATGGTACATATTAAATTTAATTATTATTTGAAAGTGTCAAATTTAATTATTATTTGAAAGTGTCTTTTTGAATGGTACATATTAAATTTAAATATTAACTTTTAAAAAATATTTATTTTAGTTATTTATTATTATTTGAAAGTGTCTTTTTGAATGGTACATATTAAATTTAAATATTAACTTTAAAAAAATATTTATGTTAGTTATAAAGTCTTTTTAGAGGATGATGTTATTTAATTAACATAAACTATATAAATATATTTTGAATATTTTGATAATTTTAATTATGAATTAATCATTAATATAAATATACTAATTTTTTCAACATCATATTAAAGTTTTTATTAAACCAAATTATTAGCACATCCACATAGTTTGTGGCTGGATCATGCAAATTGGACCAAATATTATATTAGTTAAACAAGTTCAAGTGTGAGTTATCCATGCTTAGCTACATGTTATCAACGGTGTTAAAATATTGTCCATTCATCATTTAGCCACCCGTTATTTTTTATATTCATTTTTTTATAATTGTTTATTTTGAATTTTGAGCAATTGCCATAAAATCAATCTCGAAAATACACTTGTTTCATCCTTATCCATAGAGAAAAAGACATAGGGTATAATCCACCCGAAAACATGTATCAACATAATTAATAAAAAATAAATATTTTATTTTTCAAAAAAATAAATTAAACATTTTATAGATAATAAAACTTTACTCCTTAAACTAAATTACTATATTTAACATAATATGTTTAATACCAACCTGTCTGTCTTTAATTACTACCTGTAACATAAAATGTTTAATACCAACATATCTTTAAGGAGCATAGGCTACCTTAACTTGCCATTTTTAATCCATAAACTAAATTACTATATGTAACATAATATGTTTAATACCAACCTATCTTTAATTACTACTTGTAACATAAAATGTTTAATACTAACATATCTTTAAAGAGCATAGGCTACCTTAACTTGCCCTTTTTAATCCAATTGAAACTAAAGCCAAACAAATAAGGCTTCATCCTTCAACCACTAGACATAGCACATAGCTTGGGTTGTTGGTTGGAAAGAGAATCGAGAAGATAATTGGTTTGGTCAGAAATGGAGAACACATCTCAGACTCTTTCCTTCTAACATCAAATCAACTGATTTGTTAATATCTACAAAAGGAAGCTCATGGGTAATGAATTCTTTAACCTGGACTTCCTGCAATCAACAATAAAACGAATAAAATATATATGAACTTTTTCTTCCATTAACAACAAAACTAATGAAATATATACAAGCTACTTATTTTAAAAATACAATTTGTTTAAACAAAACTAATAAAACATGTATGAAATACTTATTTGAAGAACACAATTTGTTTAAAACCATACCTGGACTTCCTGTAATCAACAATAAAACGAATAAAATATATATGAACTTTTGGTTGGACTTTCTCTTTCATTAAGAACAAAACTAATAAAATATATACAAATTACTAATTTTAAAACCACAATTTGTTTAAGCAAAACTAATAAAACATATATGGAATACTTATTTTAAGAACACAATTTGTTTAAAACCATAGTATGTTATGAACACAAATTGTTTAAAACCATAGTATGTTATGATGATTCATTACCTTTTTTACACATTTTTCTACTAAATTAGGCAATTGGGTTTTTCCCTTGAAACCACCAAATACTGATGCCACTATCCTCCTGCCCATGAACATCTCCATTGGAAGAAGGCCAAACCTTCTTTCACTAGAATCAAAACCCAACAACACTGTCAAGCCCCAGGCCTGCAATCACATCCAGTTTTCCAAGACATTAACCATGAGGATACTTGAACCATAATGCAGCTTTAAACTTTTATGCATATCCCTAACAGACCTTACTACTGGAGCTGGAGCTTGATTATAGCAGATCCAGGATCTCTCTATTATCAGTTTCTTAAATAGCTAACTCTTTTTGTATGAGTCACATTGAAGTTGAAAAAATAGTGTAAAAACTCTTGAACCATAATGCAGCTTTAAAGTTTTTTCTTTTATGCATATCCTTTAACAGACCTTACTACTGGAGCTTGATTATTGCATATCCAGGATCTCTCTATTATCAGTTTCCTAAATAGCTAATTCTTTTTGTATGAGTCACAATAAAGTTGAAAAAAGAGTATAAAGGGTGTTTTACATCATGGGTGGCCAAAAAGGCCTGGTACAATATATCTGTATTTCCAATGCATTCAAAGCTGTAATCCACACCGCCATCCACCATGTCTCTTATCACCTGCCAAAGTTAGCTAATAGGTGTTAGAGAGATGATTATTATATACAACCATAATCTGAGCTTTGAGCTAATAGGTGTTAGAAAGATGATTATTATATACAACCATAATCTGAGCTTTGAGCTAATAGGTGTTAGAGAGATAGTTATTATATACAACCATAATCTGAAGTAGCAGTACCTCTTGAATGGGCTTCTCGTGCTCTTTTGGGTTGATGCAGTCTGTCACTCCCAGGGTTTTGGCTGCAGTGTATGTAATGCAAATAGTGAAACCCTTTATCTAAGGGATGCGAACATTATATATTTTGGTATATCTAACTGATAGTGCATTCTGTTCCTGAATAATTACTTCCATAGAAATTTCATGCTACTATCCTAGTGAGTTAGGCTCATAAATTGTGGTCCGCGATTACATTTCCATTAACAAATAAAATGTTAAGGGTAACTTGCCTCGAACATTTACTTGACTGAGCAGGGTTGAACTTTCAGTCAGAAGCAACATTTCTAACAAGCATAATACCTCTTGTGCTTATGTAAGACAATTCAAGACAACCCTTTTACCAGGACTTTACTGCCTTTCAGGGACAACCATTCAAATTTCTACTAGGACTTTACTGCCTTTCAAGACCAACCCTTGGCTCAGGACCAGTATCTTACTTTTGCAAAGGTAAGACCTTTCAGGACTTTACTGCCTTTCAGGGCCAACCCTTGAAACTTCTACTAGGACTTTACTGCCTTTCAAGACCAACCCTTGGCTCAGGACCAGTACCTTACTTTTACAAAGGCAAGACCTTTCAGGACTTTACTGTCTTTCAGGGCCAACCCTTCAAACTTCTACTAGGACTTTACTGCCTTTCAAGACCAACCCTTGGCTCAGGACCAGTACCTTACTTTTGCAAAGGTAAGGCCTTTCAGGACCAGCACCTTATCTTTGAAATGTAATGCCTTTCAGGACCCAACTAGCACTAGAGGTAAGCAAAAGCTACTTAACAATTCTCGGCAAGAGCTACAACAACCCAGCTTAACAGGCTAAGAGCCTAAGACTCGCATATTAAATTTTAGGTAAATTTTAACAGTTATTCTAATAAAGAGAGCATTTACCTTTAGAAAACTTGTTTGAGTTTGTGTCAATACCAATTATCCTGGATGCTCCTCTTATCCTGGCTCCCTCTGCAACCTGCTCACAGTTACCATTATAAGAAACCAACTGAAGAAGGATAGCCAGTACAACAACTCTGTCAAATAGCATGGATAACCAAATCACTTACAGCAAGGCCCACAGTGCCAAGGCCAAAGATAGCAACTGTTGACCCGGGTTCAATGTCTGCTGTGTTCCATACAGCTCCAATTCCTGCAGGCCCAAGTTAGCAGAGTCCATAGTTAGCCCTTTGAATAAAGTAACCAGATGTCATAATAAACACAATTGAAAGTCTATGAATGCCGATTCCAACAAACTGAACAGCGGGATACCTGTTGCCAGACCACAGCCTAGCAAGCATGCCATATCCAACGGAACTTCCGGATCAATCTTGAGAACACAAGCATAATCCACTACAGTGTACTCACTAAATGTAGAAGTGGACATGAAATGATGCACTGGCTTTCCACCAATGGAGAAACGAGATTTCCCATCCTTTCTCATCCCTGTACTGTAGGGGTTTACTCGAAACTCACCACACAGATTGGTCTTCTTAGATTTACAGTAGACACAGACTTCACATTCCCCATTGTAAAGAGGAATCACATGGTCTCCTTGCTTGAGATCTGTCACGCCCTCTCCCACACTCTCAACTATCCTGCATATTTATAATTTTAGTTTTAAAAGTTTAAATTAAACAGCTAGTTGTAGCAGAAGGGGAAGTATGCCATTGTACTAAAATAACTTGCCACATCACAGCCATAGTATTACAAATCAAATACAGTCAAATACCATTCACAATGCATGACATTGAAACCATCATCAAGGTTAATATGTTATTAAATAGCAATGTTATTTCATCAATTCATTAATAACAACTAAACCAAATACAGCCAAATACCACCCTCAAGGCATGCCATCTAAACCAAGACTAAAGAACAATGTTATGACATCAACCAAGAGACTTTGTACTCAAAACCTTTGAGGCCAGTACTGGCTAATAAACCATGTATGGCTCACAAACCAAATCAAATACCACTCACAAAGCATGACATTGAAAGCATCAGCAATGTTAATATGCAATTAAAGAACAATATTATGTTATCAATCCATTAATAACAACTACAAACCAAATACAGTCAAGTACCATCCACAAGGCATGCCATCTAAATCACAACTAAAGAACAATGTTATGACATCAACCCAGAATTGCACACAAAACCTTTGATGCCAGTAATGGCTAATAAACCATGTATGGCTGACAAACCAAGTCAAATACCACTCACAAAGCATGGCATCGAAACCATAGCAATGTTAATGTGCCATTAAAGAACAATGTTATGTTATCAACCCATTAATAACAATTACAAACCAAATACAGTCAAATACCACCCCACTAGGCATAACATCTAAAACACTACTAAACAACAATGTTATGACATCAACCCAGAGACTTGCACTCAAAACCTTTGATGCATGTTATGACATCAACCACGACACTTGCATTCAAAACCTTTGATGCCAGTAATGGCTAATAAACCATGTATGGTTGGCCAACAATGTTATGACATAAACCCAGAGACTTGCACTCAAAACCTTTGATGCATGTTATGACATCAACCAAGGGACTTGCATTCAAAACCTTTGATGCCAGTAATGGCTAATAAACCCTGTATGGCTGGCCAACAATGTTATGACATCAACCCCAGAGACTTGCACTCAAAACCTTTGATGCATGTTATGACATCAACCCAGAGACTTGCACTCAAAACCTTTGATGCATGTTATGACATCAACCAAGGGACTTGCATTCAAGACCTTTGATGCCAGTAATGGCTAATAAACCATGTATGGTTGGCAATTGTTAGACCTAATTATTAAACCATGCATTGCTCAGAATTGTTAGACATAATTATTAAAAGTTTCTTCCAGTTTAGTAAAGCCCTTAATGCCAATAATGCAATATAAACCATGTCTGTCACAGAATTGTTAAACATAACTAAATGGATTCGGTGGAAACCGAGGCTTACCCAGCACCCTCGTGGCCAAATATGCGAGGAAATTGGCTTGCATTTGATGTATTCCAATATGTGATATCAGTATGGCAGAGGGAAGTATGAGTAATTCTGATTCGTACCTCCATTGCCTTAGGAGGATCCACCTGCACCTCTTGTATGACCAAAGGCTGCTTTGGTCCCCATGCTACAGCAGCTGTCCATTCACAAAATAAAATTAAACCAAACCAAACCAAACCATTGAATTGAATCCAAGCTTCAAATCTAAACACAAAGGCAATACTATTTACTGAAAGAAAAAGATGAAAACCCAAACCATACCTTTGCAGGTAATGACTTTTCCAGTCAGGTTTGTAGGCAAGAGATTGCCTTCTCCATTGCAATTGGTATCCATTAGCTGGTTTTTTTATGGTTTGGCAGCAAGTAAAGCAAATCCTGGGATATGTGAACACTGAAAACCCATCGATTTGCTACTATAAATAATAATAGTGCAGGCAAATTCTTGCTGGACTCAGAGTCAAGCCTGGTGGTTGGGAATTGGGACGACGATGTGGACTGACACTCACAAATAACTCTTAAATAACTCTCATCTGATTCACTGTTCTTGTCCTCCTACCGGCCATGTGTGGGTCACGAGCACGAGCCCGAGCCACAAATGTCAGAATGCTTCCTTTCGTAAATGAATTCTTTATGCAAACGATAATCGATCTTTTGGCGTTTGGAGTCTCCGCATTAATTTTGGGGGAATTGACTGAATCTACTCCGGTTGTCATCGCTATTATTTTCGTGTTCTCGTGCAACCAAGAAAAATATCAGTCATGAGAAGGAGATTTGAATTTTACACAAATATTAGAATCCCAGCTGTGTAAACGATAAACCCATTTCCCATTATCATTGTCATGGATGGATATAAGCTTGATAATCCATTTCCCATTATCATTGTCACGGATGGATATAAGCTTAGAGAAAGCATTTTTGAAGGTTTTGTTGTTTTCATTTTGAGGAATTGAATAAGAATTTTACTTTTGTTTTGTTTATTAATATTAACTATAATTAGTATAGTTATTTAACTTGCGGTTGGTGAATATCTATAAACTTTGACTAAAATGTTATAAATGAATTATTTCTTTTGTTGTTGTTTGTGATTGGTGTATTAACTACCAATTATCTATGCATCAGCTACCAAATACTAATTATTCATGTATCAGCTATCATTTATTATATATATATATATATTATAATTGATTATTTCAAATTTGAAATGATGTCCATAAACTCAATCTAGAGAATACACTTATCTCATCCTCCTCTAATTTAGAAAACTTATACTTGCTACTCCATCCCAAATTCTAAAATATAAGTTCACCTATAAATGTAACAATAAGAATAAAATGTGTCATGTTTATAACACATGTAAAATGTTTTTTTCTTTAATATAAACAAATATATATACTATATATTTACAATTAAAATTTAAAAGAAGATATGATGGTTCCCCAATGAATAAATTGTCATGTGTTTAAAGTCGGTTGCTTTAAACAATTATATATATATAAAAGTGGGTGATATCTATCAAATCTTTAAAATAAGTTACTTTAAAAACATAAATATAAAAAAATTACGTAAATTCACCACCCCCACACATATATTCCTTGTATACAAATATAATTAATAAATATATTCATATTAATTTCTATAACAAAAATTAATATAAAAATATTACTTAGATTCACCATTCATATATATATATTTATATTTCTTAAACATAAATATGTTCATATTAATTTCTATAACTCTATATTGAATAAATTGTAATATCAATTCTCATAAACTTATTCAATATAATGTTTTATATCACTAAAATTATAGTAATAATAATAATGCTCAAATCTCATTAATATTTATTTTTATTGTTGTTGTTTGCATTTGTAAGTATAAGTATTTCACTTAAGAATAAGTAGGTATAGATTGCAATATCAATGCCCATATATTTGTTCAATATAATATTTTATAAAAACTAAAAATAAAGTAATAATAATAATAATGTTCAACCTTGCAAGTAAGAATAACTAATCTATGCAACGACTGACATATCTACCCTCTTCATATCTCCCCTTTGTAACTACCTTTGAATTGGCCCTACCCTACTGATATAAATTAGGTTATATTCCCCAATCTCTTCTTATAAATAACTGCCTCTAAACTACACCCCCCAAAAAAGCATCAAATTAGGTATGTAAAACCCACTACACAAAAGGAAGCATAGAGTTGGTTAGTGGTCTCACCTCGCAGTAAAGGTACCATAAACGCCTTCATAACCCCCCCTCCCTCTTCTATTATGGAAGAAATAGGAAGCTAACCTAACCTGCAGGTCTAGGATCAGGATTGAATTTGAGGACACTTTTATGTGTTCTTTCTCTTTATTGTTTGCAGTCAACAAATTTGTAAATATGGGGCATTGCACATGGAGCAAGTATAGTATATAACATCAATTCCAATATGTTTGTTCAATATAATATTTCACAAAACACAAAAATAAAGTAATGATAATAATGTTCAAATCTATTTGATTTGTTTATTTGTTCTTTCTCTTTGTTGTTTATAGTTAAAGAAAGTATGGAGCATTTCATATAAAGTAGGTGTAGACGCTGCACAAAGAGTAACTAGATGCATATGTATCAGTGTGGCATAGATGTAAAATTATAATATTAAATAGAAAAAAATGACCTTAAAAAATTGAACAAAAAAATCATTATAATAAAATAAACTAGCGTAGATCGAGGGATCAAATCACTTCAGGTGCAAACCTTTCCTTAATTTTTACAATTGATTCCTCTTGGCTCTTGGTAATCCCATAGCTAAGATAGATCTATGCCGGTAGTTCCACACAAAAGGTAAAATATGCACATGATAAGAAATTAAAAGAAAATAAGGTACATGGCATGTGTTGAGGTAGAGGCTACAAAGGATTATGAATACATTTAAGAGGAAATGGAGGTTACACAATGAGAATATATTGTTACTTTTGGGAGTTGAAGTTCATCCAATTTTATTCCCCACAAAGAGAAGGCATGCACATAGATTAATTTGGAATCTAGTGTAAAGAGATGAATTGGAGGACAAATAAATAGTGTCCACTATATGGTAAACATTGTAGGTTTATTATTGCTTTGTGTAATACAAAAGATTATTGTTAGAATGAAGATGGTAGAAAAACTAAGGTTTGCATTGTAGAAAAACTCACAATCATATACACTTTTTGGTTTAATCACTAATGTTAGGTGACGGTGATAAAGAAGTGCAAGGTGCCATTTTACGTGCTATTTACAATCTAGGTGGGTGACATACTTGTGTCATGTTTATTCCACATGTTGTCACACACACGCGCGCGCGAACGCACGCACGCACACACACACACACACATATTTATTTATTTATCACCCAATCCTAATAACATAACTCTAGAGAGACAACAATTGGCAGTACTGGCCTACTTTGATGGTAGGATGGCATATGCGTCTTCTCAAAGCCTGAGGGGTTGCAACTGCAAACCATGAAAACTAGCAGCTTCAACACGGCTTTCCCTTCTTCTTCACAATCCCTGGTCGATAGATGGCATACGGTGACAAGGAATTAGTGGACTACTCGGCGGACTCGTGGCAGGGGGAATTAGGTTTCTCCTCACCGTCCACAAGCGGTGAACCTTGCACTGTCACAAACCAACCTTGCCCTATATTTTTTCCAGCTGGGACCTCATCTAAACCTGATGGGTCAATGGAAACTGAGGTTAGCAATTTCTAGTTGGATCCCCCGTCAGGACTACCCACATATGTTCTACAGCTACCGCTAGCTATTAGACTACTCGACCTGATGCTCGATGAAAGCCCTTTCTCCCTTTTTCCTTCACGCTTTGAAGCAAAACTAGGGCTCAGTCACCCCACTGATTCTACCATTCTACACATAGAAGCGCACAAAAACTTGGTTCTAAACCCACTGACAACCTTGGATTCATCCCTGCTCAATAATTTCTAACTGTTAGAATCAGGATGGCTCGGATCCATTCCAGAACCCCTAGATCCTCCACTCCTTCTTGCAATAGACAGAGGAGAAAGCCACAATATGGATAGTTTCATCGCATCTTTCCTTCGACTGGTAGAATTACAAGGGCACCCAGTTGATTCTGGCTCTAATAAGAGTAGCATAGAAGACAAGGAGGGTTCACAAGGTGGCAAGGATTGTCTTGAACGGAATCGTAGCAAAAAAGGGAAAAACAACTACTTGATCTCAACAAAAGAGTCCATAAACCTCATTTTTGGGGTAAATGTCTCTATAGGAGAACCCAAGAATATGGCAGAGACAACCTTGTTTGGTAAAATCAGAGGCCGCAGCCCTATCCCTGAATATTTAGAAATCTGGGTCCAGAAAAATTGGATGAAGCTCCTACATTACGAACCGGAAACAAGTGCCCTAACTAAGGGATGGTTTGGTTTCAAGTTCAATTGCATCCTCTGACAAAATTTTGGGAAAACACTGGAGCTATGGATCCATTCCCATCTTGCTCAAAAAATGGGTGCCGCTCTTCGATGTAGACTGTGAGAAAATGGAAACCCTACCTATATGGGTTTGCCTCCCTGGTCTTCCATGGGAGTTCTGCAACTTGGAATTGCTTCGAGATCTTGGGAATGGGCTAGGGGTTTTCTTGGATGTTGACCTCTTCTTTCAAACCACCCGAAGAAAAACGGTTTCCCGCATCCTTGTCTCCCTCAACATTAGAACGGACCCCAGGGAGCACTTAAACCTTATTTGGGGCAATGGCATCAAAAGATAGATTTTAGATTACGAAGGAATACCTTTTAGGTGTCATCGATGCCATGAAACTGGACACCTTACAAAAAAATGCCATCTGGGATTTACAAAGAATCAAGCCAGGAAGAGATGGAGTCCGAGGGATGAAGAGGCAAAAGAAAATGATAGAAGCAAGCAGGGACAAAAGGTGGATGGCTTCATCATCTTGCAGGAAAAATCTCCCTAACCTCCTCTCTCCGCAGAAAAACCCTCATAGGATCCTTGCAAAGTTCCAAAACAACCACTACAATAGGCATTGGAACACTATCCGGGTAAGCCTTATGAATATTCCTCGAATGATCATTTGTTAGAGATTTCTTTGCCTACTTTAAACCTTAAAGACTCATAAGTTGTGGTACCTTCCCACTTTTGTTCCACTCAAGGCCCCCCTGGTCCTCCTTCCCCTCCCCCTTTCTCCACAACATCTCGACCCTTAGACTCTCCTCCCCCACATAACACTACCTTCCTTTCCCCCTCCTCTTCCTCTACAATCTGTTTTCACCTCAAATAGAGAGATATCCCTTCTTTACCCGATCTCATCTCCACACACACAACGCTAGGAATAAACCCTAGTTTTCCCCCAAAAGGAAAAGGAAGAGGTAGACCCTCACACATCTCCTCAACACAATAGAAATCTTTGAGGGATCAAGCAAATGGAAGACATAAACAATATTTGGGGAAATTAGAGTAAAACAACATGAGTAAGGAATTTCCCTTCACTTTTCTACAATTTCCTTAGGAAATCCAACCCTTGCAGTGCTTACCAGTGTGTGCAAAAGGAGTCCAATCTATTGTATGCTATTGGAGAACCTATTATAACATTAATTCATGGCTTCTCAAGAATTCAAGAGAAAAAAAACTCGATGGGTAAAGGTTCCTATCTTTCCCATCCTTTATGCTCACCTACAACCATCTCCTTTCTCTAATGTTTGTAATTTTATATTCACAAATCAAATTTCTGGTTGTTTCATAGTCTATTAATGGTATTTGGCAATGGAATGAAAAACAAGAGGAAAATTCTATGTCCTGTAAAATCGATAAATGTAGAAGTGGACATGAAATGATATAGTGGATTTCCACCAATGAGGAAACGATATTTTCCATCCTTTCTCATCCTTGTATTGTATATGTTTACTTGAAACTCACCTCACATATTGGTCTTCTTACATTTACAGTAGATACTGAATTCACATTCCCCATTGTAAAGAGCAATCATATGGTCTCTTTACTTGAGATATGTCACGTCCTCTCTCACACTCTCAACCATCCTGGATATTTATAATTCTAGTATTAAATGTTTAAATTAAACATCTAGTTATAGTACAAGGGGAAGTATGCAATTGTACTAAGATAACTTGCCATATCACAACAATAATAACTACAAACCAAACCAAATACAGTCAAATATCATCCACAAGGCATGGCATTGAAACCATCAACAATGTTAATATTATATTAAATAAGGATGTTATCTCATCAATCCATTAATAACAAATACAAACCAAATACATTAAAATACCCCCCATAAGGCATGCCATCTAAAACATGACTAAAGAACAATGTTATGAAATCAACCAAGACACTTGCACTCAAAACATTTGATTCCAGTAATGGCTAATATACCATGTATGGGTCATAAACCAAATCAAATATAGTCAAGTAACACTCATAAGGCATGACATTGAAACCATTAGCAATGCTAATATTCCATTAAAGAACAATTTTATGTTATCAACCCATTGATAACAACTACAAACAAAATACAGTCAAGTACCACGCACAAGGATGGAATCTACTAAGCCACGAATACAGAACAATGTTATGACATCAACAAAGAGAATTGCACTCAAAACCTTTGATGACAATACTGTTTAATAAACCATGTATGACTCACAGACCAAATCGAATACCACTCACAAGACATGACATCAAAACCAACAACAATGTTAGTGTGCCATTATTGAACAATGTTATGTTATCAACCCATTGATAAAAACTACAAACCAAAGTCAAATACCACCCATAAGGCATGCCATCTAAAGAAAAATGTTATGACCTCAACCAGTGGACTTGCACTCAAAACATTTGATGCTAGTAATGGCTAATAAACCATGTATGGCTATCAATTATTAGACAAAATTATTAAAGCATGTATGTATCACATTTGTTAGACATATTACTAATGACTTCTTCTATATTAGGAAATCCTTTAATGTTAGTAATGTAGTATAAATCATGTCTATATCACAAATGTTAGACATAATTACTAATGGTTTCGATAAAAAACAAGGCTTACTCAACACCCTTGTGGCCAAATATGCAAGGAAATTTGGTTTTCACTTTGTATTGTCCAATATGTGATATAAATATGATAGAGGGAAGTGTGAGTATTATTGATTCATACCTCCATTTCCTGAGGAGGATCCACCTGCACATATTCTATGAACAAAGGTTGATTTGGTCTCCATGCTACAACAACTATTCATCACAAAATAAAATGAAACCAAACCAAACCATTGAATTGAATCCAAGCTTCTAATCTAAACACATAGGCATTACTATTAGTTTTGAAGTGTTTTCATTATTTTTGTGAGAATTGAATTTTATTTTTGGTGGAACTAAGAAAAAACATGAGTCTAGAATCAAGAGCACGAGATTGAAATTCCACCATCCCTAATCTCCTAGATTCCGTAACGTCCCATAATGAAGATTGTTGTTGTAGTCGCGTCGACCACACTATGGGACTTTGTGTAATTTTTGGAAATCGTTAGAACCAACAACTCCTATTTGGGGACCAGATCTTCCTCATCTCTAGGGAGTTTGTTGGATCTGAAGAGTATAATAGGACGACCCTATGGGTTGTGCCAATATGTCTAACTATGCTCCATTTTCATTGTGATGTTTTGATCATAATGTGTTATGCTTAAGTGATGTAACAATGTCTTTAGACACCACCTTTCTCCTTGGAACAATGTTCCTTTCCATGATTTTCTTTTCTGTGATATAGTTCAAGATAAAGAGGTCCCCCAACATGGTGTTATACTACAAGGACTTATCAAGAAATTTTTGGTGATCTAAAGATCACCTCAATGAAAAAATGTATGATGGATTTATGCCTCTGATAAGTTCGCATATGCTTTTACCATCACAATACCAAGTTGATGCCACATTAGCTCCCATTACTAATGCATACAGAACTAGTCATGCATGAGATTTCATTAATACTCTAGAAGGTCTAAAAGCCTAATCCTAATAAATGCTTAGAATGTAAAATCATTAACTCTAATGGTTATCAAGGCATGTTAAAAATTGACCCACAAGGAAACAAATAAATGGTATTCCTATTGTATTGATTTACTCTCACATAGTCAAGTAGAGCACAAGAGTGGCATGCCAAAGAAGAATAGAGGAAGGATGCCACTTTATTAAGGCATAATCCTTATTTTCTTGTTGGAGTTTTCTCAATGTAAATTAATTGTGCAATATGTTAATGTTTTTTTTTTTTTACTATTGTATTTTTTTACTATCTATTTAGTTATAGTCTAATATTAAAGCTTAATCATAATAAACATTGTGTAATAAAGCAAGATTTCAATGTATTTGCAGTAGTATTTTAAGATTTGTTTGACAAACTGTCTCGTGGAATACACATAATAGTTTATAGATCATATTGGTATTGTTATAGCATTATCAGGTCCACCATTGCCTGAAACATGCTACAAACCCTTTGTGCCATTAGAATCATTGAGAATTCTCCTAAAAAATTAATATTTTCATTGTCTTATGGGTTTCCCTAAAGTAACCTATGGGTCCTAGCATGTTTCCTTAAAGCAACTCATGGGAGAATTCCAAAAAAATCCAAAGAAAATAATAATTGTGCATTAATTACATGCTCCTAAGTATGCTTTTCATGGCTTGTCAACCAGGTCATGATTACGGCCCTTACCAACTATCTAAACCACCTTCCATAAGTATAAAATAAGGCATTTAGATGGAGAAGGGTCGCCACAATGATTTTGTACCCTTATGATGGAGGATATATAGTGAATGTTTGTAGCTTTTATAGTCCATTTCCTATGATAAAACCCTACTTTTTCTAGAGTGAATTGCTTCGTGTACTAAGATAATATTGTTGAGAATTTACCTTTTGGGAATGAAGCCCCCTTGGTTTTCTATTTCAGACAATAGTGGTTTAACTCTGGTAGCTAGAATCTTAGTGATTATTTTGTATGAATAATTGCACAATGAGATTAGTTTGAACCTGGAAAACATTGTTAGACTTTTTTTTTCTTTTTTTTGGGATAAGAGCCAGGAAGGAAGAATTTGTCATTCCTCCTAATTTTCCCTTTTTCAGTGACCATTTTATCATTTTACCTAAATCTTTTTTTATTAAATCCCAGAAATTTCTATAAAAGGCTATCAAGAATTCATCTAACCCCTTCTCTAAATCCCATATTGCATTTATTACTTCCCTTTCTTCTATTTCGTTGTCTAACTCTCAATTATACGTTTGTGAGACCAACATGGGGATGTTAGATAGCATTTCCATATATGTATCATGATTTGCTTCTTCTTACATTGATAACAAGTTTTTGAGGTGTTGATATGATTTTTTTTTATCACACCATATTATGTTAGCTTTCATATAGTAGAACTAGTAATTTTTGTAACATTATTCCTTCTTTGTCTTGATTTTGTCTGTGTATGAAAGTAAGAGGTATTTATATCTCCTTATTTTAGCAACAAACTTCTAGATTTAAGCCTCCATTAT
This sequence comes from Pseudotsuga menziesii, assembly GCA_001517045.1. Lineage (NCBI taxonomy): Eukaryota > Viridiplantae > Streptophyta > Pinopsida > Pinales > Pinaceae > Pseudotsuga > Pseudotsuga menziesii. Next base: position 15,520 of record LPNX010013765.1, read on the forward strand.
TCTTCCTCTTCTCTATGCACTGCTTGAACTCTTTTATTTGTCTTGATTTCATCAAACCGCTACTATAATGTTGGTTTCCCTGTTTCCATTTTATCATGTATTTATGCCAATTTTTTTTGTATATTCTTTCTTTCAACAAAAGGTTATGTATAATTGGTTTGGACCATTGCTTAAGACTTTGTTTAACTGCCTTTAATTTTGATTCCCATATATATCTTGGTTAACCCTCCCATTTCCTACTCCAAATAGTTGTGATGAGCTCAATAGCCTTAGGGTGGTGGAGCAAATGGGATTAAATATGAATGGCAAGGGCTCATAGCTTGTTTTTTGGTTAAGGAAATATTAACTAGATTGTGATAAGAGGTGGATGAAAGGATGATAGAGGATGATATTTCCAATTCATCTTCTAAGTAACTGTTGCTAAGTAAAAACCTGGCCAATCGAGTTGCTATATAGCTTGGCCCCATCCTTCTGTTTGACCAAGTATACTTTCCATTTTTAGGCTTTACGTCAACTAGATCCCATTATGATATCATATCCTCTAGATTTTCTCTTGAAGCATCTCTTAAACCGCTTCCTCCCTAATTTTCTTCCGGAGAGAGGAGTGTGTTTAGATCACTTGCAAAAATGCAGTGCCCCAATCCTACTCCATCATTCTCTTTGATTTGATATGGTTTTCCCACATTCTATTTTTTCCTTATTGTGCATTGGAACATATAAACTGAATATTTTAAAGGAGGCTTTAAAAGTTATACTTACTAATTTTGTATAAATATAATGCCGAGTTTGTTTAGTTTCAATCAATTTGATCTCTTTGCTATCATATAACATGTTGATTCCACTAGAAGCTCATCTCAAACTTGATGATATCCCTAGACTACTTTTCCACTGCTTCTATCATTATTATTGCATGTACTCTTGATCCTATAATTTAGTCTTGTAGAGAAGAAGAATTGTAGGTTTTTTTCGTTTTTATTAAGTGTCTCATAGCTTCCTCCTTGATCCTACTACCCATCCCTCTGCTATTCGAAGAGACTAAATACATTATTTAACTAAGGGTTTAGTGGTTCCTCCCTTTTAACTACATGTGTCGCAAGGGTTCCTACTCCTTTTAGAGATAAATTATTTATGCTTGAAATGACAATGTGATTCAAGGTTGATTGCAAACCCACATCTTTTCCTTGTTTTCTATTTCTTCTATGACTTCTTTAGCTAGCTATCTCCCTACTTTTTTGTGTATATCTCTCCTCTCCCTCAACCATTTCTCTTTATTCCTTAATTGAAGCTTGTCGAGCTTGTTTTCTTGTCACCACCCATGTTGAAATGATCTGTTGATCTTGTATTGGCTCATATTCCTTAAGTTGATCCATTGATTCATCATCCTTATTTGTTCCAAGATCTGTCATGGGAAGTATGTCAACAATAATCAAGAGAGCTAGAATAGAAGGGGAACTGATCCCGATTCTCTTAATGTTGGAGCCACGGTCTCAGTAAACATAATAGGTTGCTCTTCTTGAAAAAGCGACTTAAAGTGATTCACCAAGAAGGGAAGGATGGATCTATCGAGTTATTCGCTGCCAGAGACAAGGAAAGAGTATCAGAAGAGTGAGGAATAATGACCTACTTGGAATTCTTTCGAACTTGTTTCCATTAGTCATCGAGATTGTGAGAAGAAGAGATTGGATCTCCTACTTTTTTGCAGTCTTTTGTAAAAATACCATAAGCATGGCATGATTTACACTTAAATGGTAATTATTCAGAATCCAGTTGTTGATAATGAATCTAGTTATCCAAGACAAGGTGTATGGATTCAGGTAATCCTTTTTCAAGATCCACTCCACACAAATTCTAGCACACTGGAAAATTCCATGCTTAGGTTCAACCTTGTCTATAAATTTACCCAACTTATTCCCAATATGCCTCAAAGAATCGTCTCCTCAACAGTGAAGAGGGGGATGAAGGAGTCTTACCCACACTGGTACTACTGAAGGGATACTTGAATCTGGATCAAAGTTAGGAGTCCAATTGTTTAGGAACATTCCTCTGTTATTGAACAAATAGGGCCCACTCTAGAAGATTAAGTCTCTATTTTCTTTGAATTCAAACTAGAGAAAGGCATAAAATCCTCTTCCAAAAAAGGAATGAGACCTTAAGCCATTGATTAACACTTTCTAGTTTTTATGTAGCCAAATTTCCATGGATATGGGAGAGGGCTAGATTCTAATAAATTGGCCAATAAGAGCTCACTCTGACATTGCTAGAGTTTTTTGTCAAGCTGCAATAGCAGGAAGCACAACTTCAGGGATATCTGACATTTTTTTGATAAATCTAGATGATTCAAGCCTAGAACTGATTTTGCGGAGGTCGAGTTCCTCCTATGGCCGCAGGGGTGATTTTAAGGAACCATACTTATTTAAAAGTGTATAAATGTTGGCGAATCTTACCAATTCTTAAAACGCCAACTATAAAATGTTTAGCGATATTTTTCAAAAAATATTTTAATTTCCAAGGATTTTATATCGTTTCTATAATAATTTGATGATTTTTAGGGTGAAATTTTTTTACCCCATCAAAATTGGGCAAAACAGGGCTTCAAAAAATGCAAAATGACGAATCTTTTTTTGGAGAAAAACATGGCTAAATTTCGCCCCTGAAATTATCCCTGTAAGGCAAACTCCATCCTCACGGATCGCTACCTAAATCGTTTGCTGAACCCCTAGCTAACTCCACAGGTTTCTTATAGCTATGACACAGTTAGAAAGGTATTTTTTAAAAGAATTTTTAAAAGAAGTGAGTGTTATATATACCAAGACATCATATTAAATAAAAGAAAATTTTATCTCATAATATTAATAAATATTAAATAATACTTTATATTAATGTAATATTATCATTTTATAATTTTAAAACTATGATAGATGTTATATAGATGTTTATGTTATATTACATTTATTTTTTTATATGTTTAGTATTATTATATTTTTATTTTATAAAATATTTTTATGTTATAATTATAGTTATTTTATAAAATTTATTTTAAATATAGACTTTTCTAATCATATATATATATATTCCTTTTTTTAAATGTAAACCTTCCTTTATCCCATCATCATATTTTTCTCATTCGTTATTGTTCTTGAAACTGTTTGTTCATCTTTCGGCATCTCTCGTAGTTTGAATTGAGTTCTTTGTCTATATTTATGAGAATGATATAATATAAAATTTCATCCTTGGCTCATACCCTTTGAAAAAAAAAAACTATATAGTTGGTGGTGCTTTTATCATGTTTAATTTATATTTTTAATCATTACCACTACAACTATATTTTATTTGTTATCATTATCTATAATCACTTTACAACATTGACATTTACGACTTTATGCAGCTTGCACTGGCCATAATCTCATAACCTTTAAAAAATATATATAAAACTATATAGTTGCTGATGTTTTTATCATGTTTAATTTAACTTTTCAATCACCACCACTACAACTATATTTTATTTGTTATCATTATCTATGATCACTTTACAACTTTGACATTTACTACTTTAAGAAAAAGAAAGATATTGGCTGTTATTCAATATTTAAATATAATATATTTATTATTATTTGAAAATGACTTTGAATATTGTATATATTAAATTTAAATATTAATGTTCGAAAAATATTAATTTTAGTCAAGTTGGTGTTATTTAATTAACATAAATTATATAAACATATTTTGAATATTTTGATAATTTTAATTATGAATTAAACTTTAAAATAAATACACTAATTTTTCAACATTATATTAAAGTTTTTATTAAACTAAAAATGAATATTTCATTTTTCAACTAAAAATAATAAATTAAACAATTTATAAATAATAAAACTTTACTCCATAAACTACTAAATTACTATCTGTAAGATAAGAGATAAGATGTTTAATATCAACCTATTCTTAATTACCATCTGTAACATAAAATGTTTAATACCAACCTATCTTTAAGGAGCATAGGCTACCTTAACTTTGCCCTTTTTAATCCAATTGAAACTAAGGTCAAACAAATAAGGCTTCATCCTTCAGCCATTAGACATAGAACATAGCTCTATAAGGGAGTTGTTGGTTGGGAAGAGAATAGAGAAGATAATTGGTTTGGTTAGAAATGGAGAACACATCTCAGACTCTTGCCTTCTAACAGCAAATCAACTGATTTGTTAATATCTACAAAAGGCAGCTCATGGGTAATGAATTCTTTCACTTGGACTTCCTGCAATCAACAATAAAATGAATAAAATATATATGAATTTTCGGTTAGACTTTCTCTTCCATTAATAACAAAACTAATACAATATATACAAACTACTTATTTTAAGAACACAATTTGTTTAAACAAAACTAATAAGAACATATATGAAAATACTTATTTTAAGAACACAATTTGTTTAAAACCATACCTAGACTTCCTACAATCAACAATAAAACAAATAATATATATAAACTTTTGGTTGGACTTTTCCTTTCACTAACAAGAAAACTAATAAAATATATACCAATTACTTATTTTAAAAACACAATTGTTTTAAACAAAACTAATAAAACATATATGAAATACTTATTTTAAGAACACAATTTGTTTAAACAGTAGTATGTTATGAACACAAATTGTTTAAAACCATAGTATGTTATGATGATTCATTACCTTTTTTACACATTTTTCTACTAGATTAGGTAATTGGGATTTTCCCTTGAATCCGCCAAATACGGATGCCACTATCCTCCTGCCCATAAACATCTCCATTGGAAGAATGCCTAGCCTTCTTTGACTAGAATCAAAACCCAACAACACTGTCAAGCCCCAGGCCTGCAATCACATCCAATTTTCCAAGACATTAACCATGAGCATTGACGATACTTTACTTGAACCATAATGCAGCTTTAAAGTTTTTTCTTTTATGCATATCCCTAACAGACCTTACTACTGGAGCTTGATTATTGCAGATCCAGGGTCTCTCCACTATCAGTTTCCTAAATAGCTAATTCTTATTGTATGAGTCACATTGAAGTTGAAGTTGAAAAAATAAAAAGTATAAAGGGTGTTTTTACATCATGGGTGGCCAAAAAGGCCTGGTACAATATATCTGTATTTCCAATGCATTCAAAGCTGTAATCCACACCGCCATCCACCATGTCTCTTATCACCTGCCAAAGTTAGCTAATAGGTGTTAGAGAGATGATTATTATATACAACCATAATCTGAGCTTTGAGCTAATAGGTGTCAGAGAGATAGTTATTATATACAACCATAATCTAAAGTTGCAGTACCTCTTGAATGGGCTTCACGTGGTCTTTTGGGTTGATGCAGTCTGTCACTCCTAGGGTTTTAGCTGCAGTGTATGTAATGCAAATAGTGAAACCCTTCATCTAAATATTTTGGTATATCTAACTGATAGTGCATTCTGTGCTTGAATAATTATTTCTATAGAAATTTCATGCCACTATCCTAGTGAGTTAAGTTCATTGGTTGTAGCTTGGGTGGTTGGGAGGAATGAATGTTACCCTTCCCACCCAGGCTCAATTCTTGTAAGTGACATGTTTGCTTTTATTGAGCCCTTATATAATGAATGAATAAACCTATATTTACTTACTTGACTAAACAAGGCTGAACTTTCAATCTCTAACCCCCTTCAGTCTCTAACGAACATAATACATCATTTACTGCTAGTACCTTACTTTTGCAAAGGTAAGACCTTTCAGGACCACCAAGTCTGGCATTTAAATTTTATGTTAATTTTAACAGTTATTCTAATAAAGAGAGCATTTACCTTTAGAAAACTTGTTTGGGTTTGTGTCAATACCAATTATCTTGGATGCTCCTCTTATCCTGGCACCCTCTGCAACCTGCTCACAGTTACCATTATAAGAAACCAACTGAAGAAGGATAGCCAGTACAACAACTCTGTCAAATAGCATGGTTAACCAAATCACTTACAGCAAGGCCCACAGTGCCAAGGCCAAAGATAGCAACTGTTGACCCGGGTTCAATGTCTGCTGTGTTCCATACAGCTCCAATTCCTGCAGGCCCAAGTTAGCAGAGTCCATAGTTAGCCCTTTGAATATAGTAACCAGATGTCATAATAAACACAATTGAAAGTCTATGAATGCCGATTCCAACAATCTGAACAGTGGGATACCTGTTGCCAGACCACAGCCTAGCAAGCATGCCATATCCAACGGAACTTCCGGATCAATCTTGAGAACACAAGCATAATCCACTACAGTGTACTCACTAAATGTAGAAGTGGACATGAAATGATGTACTGGCTTTCCACCAATGGAGAAACGAGATGCCCCATCCTTTCTCATCCCTGTACTGTAGGGGTTTACTCGAAACTCACCACACAGATTGGTCTTCTTAGATTTACAGTAGACACAGACTTCACATTCCCCATTGTAAAGAGGAATCACATGGTCTCCTTGCTTGAGATCTGTTACGCCCTCTCCGACACTCTCAACTATCCTGCATATTTATAATTTCAGTTTTAAAAGTTTAAACTAAACAGCTAGTTGTAGGAGAAGGGGAAGTATGCCATTGTACTAAGATAACTTGCCACATCACAGCCATAGTATTACAAATCAAATGTCAAATACCATTCACAATGCATGACATTGAAACCATCAGCAAGGTTAATATGTTATTAAATAACAATGTTATTTCATCAATTCATTAATAACAACTAAACCAAATACAGCCAAATACCTACCCTCAATTCATTAATAACAACTAAACCAAATACAGCCAAATACCTACCCTCAAGGCATGCCATCTAAACCAAGACTAAAGAACAATGTTATGACATCAACCAAGAGACTTTCACTCAAAACCTTTGATGCCAGTACTAGCTAATCAACGATGTATGGCTCACAAACCAAATCAAATACTACTCACAAAGCATGACATTGAAACCATCAACAATGTTAATATGCCAGAACAATATTATGTTATCAATCCATTAATAACAACTACAAGATTAATAACAACTACAAGACTAAAGCCAGTACTAGCTAATCAACGATGTATGGCTCACAAACCAAATCAAAACTACTCACAAAGCATGACATTGAAACCATCAACAATGTTAATATGCGAGAACAATATTATGTTATCAATCCATTAATAACAACTACAAGACTAAAGAACAATGTTATGACATCAACCAAGAGACTTCAACTCAAAACCTTTGATGCTGGTACTGGCTAATAAACCATGTATGGCTCACAAACCAAATCAAATACCACTCACAAAGCATGACATTGAAACCATCAACAATGTTAATATGCTATTAAAAAACAATATTAATAACAACTACAAACCAAAATACTTTCAAGTACCACCCACAAGGCATGACATCCAAATTACAACTAAAGAACAATGTTATGACATCAACCAAGAATTGCACACAAAACCTTTGATGCCAATAATGGCTAATAAACCATGTATGGCTCACAAACCAAGTCAAATACCACTCACAAAGCATGGCATCAAAACCATCAGCAATGTTAATGTGCCATTAAAGAACAATGTTATGTTATCAACCCATTAATAACTGTCATAAACCAAATACAGTCAATTACCACCCACAAGGCATGACATCTAAAACAAGTTACTAAACAACAATGTTATGACATCAACCAAGAGACTTGCACTCAAAACCTTTGATGCATGTTATGACATCAACCAAGAGAATTGCATTCAAAACCTTTGATGCCAGTAATGGCTAATAAACCATGTTTGGTTCGCAATTGTTAGACATAATTATTAAGCCATGCATGGCTTAGAATTGTTAGAGATGATTATTAAAAGTTTCTTCCAGATTACGAAAGCCCTTAATGCCAATAATGCAATATAAACCATGTCTGTCACAGAATTGTTAAACATAACTAAATGATTTCGGTGGAAAGCAAGGCTTACCCAGCACCCTCGTGGCCAAATATGCGAGGAAATTGGCTTTCATTTGATGCAGTCCAATATGTGATATCACTATGACAGAGGGAAGTGTGAGTAATTCTAATTCGGACCTCCATTGCCTTAGGAGGATCCAACTGCACCTCTTGTATGACCAAAGGCTGCTTTGGTCCCCATGCTACAGCAGCTGTACATTCACAACATAAAATTAAACCAAACCAAACCAGATCATTGAATTGAATCCAAGCTTCAAATCTAAACACAGAGGCAATACTATTTACTCAAAGAAAAAGATGAAAACCGAAACCATACCTTTGCAGGTAATGACTTTTCCAGCCAGGTTTGTGGACAAGAGATTGCCTTCTCCATTGCAATTGGTATCCATTAGCTGGTTTTTTATGGTTTGGCAGCAAGTAAAGCAAATCCTGGGATATGTGAAAACCCATCGATTGCTACTATATATAACTAATAATGCAGGCACATTCTTGCTGGACTCAGAGTCAAGCCTGGTGGGTGGGAATTGGGACGACGATATGGACTGACACTCACAAATAACTGTTATCTGATTCCCTGATCTTGTCCTGTTCTTGTCCTCTTGCTGGCCATGTGTGGGTCACGAGCACGAGATTGGAATTTAGCCACAAATGTCAAGAATCCTTCCTTTCTTAAATGAATTCTTTATGCAAACGACACTCCATTCACCATTATCATTGCCACAGGGATGCCTACAAATACTTGAAAACTACCAGCGAAATCGATGTTTTGGCGTTTGTCATCGCTATTTTCGTGTTCTCGTGCAACCAAGAAAAATATCAGTCATGAGAACGAGATTTGAATTTTACAACAAAGAAGCCTAGCTGTAAAGGATAATCCATTTGCCATTATCATTGTCACCAGGACAGGAATTAATGAAAAATATCAGTCATGAGAACGAGATTTGAATTTTACAACAAAGAATCCTAAGATAATCCATCTGCCATTATCATTTCATTGTCACCAGGACTGGAATTTGAGGGGACACAAATTCTTTTTTATTTTTTTCACGTATTTGACACTCAAGTTTAAGATGAACCGATCAAAATTAACCCTAAAGAAAATATATGAGACGTCTATTTGAGATTGATGAATTTGGGAGTCCCTTCTAAAATATTAATATTTATGATTTCTGCTATACCCAAACTAGTTACCATTGTCCATTGTGTTGGGCCTGCTCGTTCACTACTCATCATTGCTAGTAATTACCCTTCTCCTAAATACCTTTTTCCCATTGTGTTGAGTCTTGACGAGCGATCGTTCAAAAAAATATTGCTATAATGTGTTGTGTTTTATATACCTGATTGTTGTCTTGTGTTTTGTATACTTATGTTAGGTTGCTCTATAAAATTGGCACTCAGTAAAATTGCTTAAAACCTAAAACGATAGGCAAAACCGTCATTAAATATTCATTGACAGGCATAGGAAAATTGAAATTCCAGGCTTGATTGTCAAGCATGGATATAAGCTTATAGAAAGCAACTTGGATTTTTGATTTTTGATTTCTATTTTCATTTTGTTAAATCTAATAAGAATTTTACTTTTGTTTTGTTTATTAGTATTATTTATAATTAGTATAGTTATTTAATTTGTGGTTGGTTCATATCTATAATATGAATAAATTATTTGTTTTGTTGTTGTTGTTGTCAGCCATGCATCAATTACCAATTATCCATGCATCAACTACCATTTATTTTTTATATTCTTTTTTTTATAATTGATTATTTCAAATTTGAAAAGATGCCCATAAAGTCAATCTAGAGAATACACTTATCTCATCCTCCTCTAATTTAGAAAACTTATACTTGCTACTCCATCCCAAATTCTCAAATTCTAAAATATAAGTTCACCTATGGATGTAACAATAAAACTAAAATGTGTCATATTTATTACACATGTAAAATGTTTTTTTTTTAATATAAACAAAAATATATACTATATATTTACAATTAAAATTTAAGAGAAGATATGATGGTTCCCAAATGGATAAATTGTCATGTCTTTAAAGTTGGTCGTTATATATAAATATGAGTGGGTGATATGTGTTACCACCTGAGTTGCACTCAATTGTACTTTTAATTGAGCCGTCAAAGATGAACAATCACTAGTTCAATTTTCAAGTTAAGAAGTCCTTGCAGACTTTCCTAGGCCCTTTTTTTAATTTTTTTTAACATGTTCGTACCCCCTATGGGGAATTGTAATAAAATGAGTTAGCATAATGACTTTATGTAAAAGGTTTGGCTTCTTAGGACTTATTTATTAATGCATTAATCCAGGGTGTTTTTTCTTTGTTAATTATTTATTGTTTTTAAGCTATAAATAATTTTTCGAGTTTTTCACCAAAACCTCCAAAGCTAGAATAATCACATTAATTAATTAAGTCTTATGATGTTAATAAAACCTATGTGTCAATGTATATTACCATCCCAATCATTATTTTTAGTCATTGTGAAGATGTCCTAAGTCACCCATAGGTTTTTTTTTAATTTCCGGAATATTTTATTTTTTTCGTTTTTGCAAGCTTATTTTTTATAAGTTAATTGTAAAAATGTAAAAGGCCATAAAAGTGTGGTTGGGAGGTTGTTTTTGTCATGGGGGTGCTCATTTTCTAACTCACACCACCCACTTAACCCCTATACCCACTTTCCTAAGTTTTCGAGTAATTATTCAACCCCAAAATTAATAATTACTCGAAAAAAATAAAAAAAATAAAAGATAATTGCCAAAAAAGAGTTGGGTGACTTGGAAAATCATTTTGGCAAGTAGCCGGGCAAGACGGACAAGTATGTTGCCAATTCGGAGAGTTTTTTGAGTTTGGAACTTTCCTCTCCAAGTGGGGGAACGCATCTCAAGAGAGATGGAAGTTTGGGTGATGTGGATTCCAAAGTTTTGGAAGTTGCTTCTCTTTTTGCCTTTATCCAACTCATTCCAACCTTTCTCCAACCCACAACCAACTCACTTGGAGCTAGCACATCCTTGGGGAGATGCATTCCCCTCTCTTTGCCAGATTTCTATTTAAGCAGGCAACCCCTCCTCATTCCTGACGGATGATTTGGGCATTGAACCTCTACTCTTGTATGTTGTAGTTTATTATCATTGAGAAATAAAGTGAAGGCTTTGGAGGCATACTTGTGTCGGACATCAATGTGTGGTGATTTCTTATGTTATATGAGGTATAACTGGATCAGTTTCTTCCTGCATTCTTTTTTTGTTCTAATCGGTCTTTGAAGGATTAATGATAATTGGTAGAAGAGAATAAATAAGTAGTTTCTTTTTTGTTTCTTTGAGTTATTTATGTGAGTAGATCTTAGATTTGTATGTTTTACTTGCTTGTATGCATATTATCTAGTCTTTTTCTTAAATACTCCAGGATATAATGCTTTGTTGTAGTATTGTTTAAGCTGTGCAGGGATATCTAGCGTGGAGGAGTGCTGGTTCTTGTTTGATTCCACCACATCTCTGCGATTTGTTTTGAGAAGATTCAAATCCCTCTGCTCTCTACTTGAGGACTCCATTGCCCAAACTTGAAATCTTTGGGGGAAATTTAAATTTTTGGTTACTAGTTTTCATTTTGCATATTCGAATCCCACTGAAATATTGAAATATCTTACCTTTCTGATTTATATATGCAAATTTAAATATTTAGATCTGATTATTAAAGGTTTATTGTACAAGTTCTGATTGCAAGCAAGTACTAGTTTGATTCTTAAAATTTCCTATCTTTAAAGTACTTAAATGTTCTTGATTAAATTTTTATGTTTTAACCTGATTTCTCATCATATTTAATAAAAATTTGTTCGTTGTTTTGCAGCAAAGATTGGTCTAATAAAGAGGCATTCTGGCAAAATTCTGAAGATCCGAGTCAAACCGAAAGCCCCTCTTCTCATACTTCTTTCATTGACCATTTATCAAAGCCCTTTAATTGTAAAACCTTGTTGTTCCTATTCTACAAAGAAACACAAGTACTTCTTTCTTCTGGTCATTGTAAAAAAGAGAAGCAAGTAGGCAGCCAAGTTCCCACACCCCATCCCCCCAAGGGGGATTCGCATGGTTTCGTTTTTTTTCTTTTTTCTTTTAGTTTTTCTTCACTTTTTTTTAGTTTATTTTAAGTTCCTAAAGTAAAATTAACCCAATCCGGATGTGTTCTCGGTAACGAGAGTATCGGCGTCAAGATTTCAAAAATTCATACTTAGCTTTAAAAAACTTAAAATATTCAAGACTTTAAGGCCCCGAATGCTCTACATCGCTGCAGCTTGTCTGATCAGTTGACTGTATCAGAAAGAGATACGAGTTACTAGATTTAATAGGAAAATCCACACAAGTGATTTTCTCAAGAACTCGGGAGGTTGCAAATGGTAACTACTACGGAGTCCAGGGTCTACTCCAAGCAGGTTCATCCTCACCCCGTTGGACACTTGGTATTACCACTTTAGCACTAAGGTCGAAGGGACTTGACTTGTTGGGCCAAACCCACAATTAACCCACGCCCTTAATTAGTCACTTAATAATCTTAAAATTGACCAACTGAGACAACTGCAATACTTCACGAGACTTCACTAACAACCTTTACACATGCACTCCATCAGCATTGGTCTATTTTGGCAATCCTATTATTTTTATGCTTAAATTAATTTATGTGTTGTGTGGAATGTTATTTGATGTGCTAGTTATTTATATCATTTGCAGTTCATCTTAGTTGTGATATTTTATTTCATCTCATCTCCTAGACTAATTGTTTTATTTCATAAATTAAACACCATAGTTTATTTTACTAGGGACCACCCCCTTTGGCTTCGCTAGGAGAGAGCCTAGACGGAGGAGTCAAGATCAAATGACAGCAGTTGACTCTTGCTTGCCCCCAAGGTCACACCCAATGGCTTGAAAATTTCTGCCACGTAACCCGAGGTGTGAATTAAATGGCAACAATATGTATCATATCTATAAAATAGGCTATTTTTTGAATAAAGGATATATGTTCCGTGCTCTATATAAAAGTTTAGAACTTTAAGGACCATATTCATTTACAACTTTTTTCATCGTATTTTGGTCTATTAACTGAAATATTCAAATACAACATTTCATTGTCAACATCCAAGTCACCCTGATCATCCTATTCTATAATCTTGAGTAAAACATTTTTTTGATACCTTCAAAAAGTGAAAAGATCGAAGATCCTTGAGTGGTCGATTGCCCTGATAAATAATATCTCATAATATTAATAAATATTAATAATTTTTTAATATTAATAAATATTAAATAATATTTTATATTAATGTATTATTATCATTTTATAATTTTAAAACTATGATAGATGTTATATAGATGTTTATGTTATATTAAATTTAATTTTTTTATATGTTTAATATTATTATATTTTTATAGATAATATAACTTTACTCCATAAACTAAATTACTATCTGTAAGATAAGATGTTTAATACCAACCTATCTTTAATTACTATCTGTAACATAAAATGTTTAATACCAACATATCTTTAAGGAGCATAGGCTACCTTAACTTTGCCCTTTTTAATCCAATTGAAACTAAGGTCAAACAAATAAGGCTTCATCCTTCAGCCACTAGACATAGAACATAGCTCTATAAGAGAGTTGTTGGTTGGGAAGAGAATAGAGAAGATAACTGGTTTGGTTAGAAATGGAGAACACATCTCAGACTCTTGCCTTCTAACATCAAATCAAATGATTTGTTAATATCTACAAAAGGCAGCTCATGGGTAATGAATTCTTTCACTTGGACTTCCTGCAATCAACAATAAAACGAATAAAATATATATGAATTTTTTATTAGACTTTCTCTTCCATTAATAACAAATATAATAAAATATATACAAACTACTTATTTTAAGAACACAATTTGTTTAAAACCATATCTAGACTTCCTACAATCAACAATAAAACAAATAATATATATAAACTTTTGGTTGGACTTTTCCTTTCACTAACAAAAAAACTAATAAAATATATACCAATTACTTATTTTAAAAACACAATTGTTTTAAACAAAACTAATAAAACATATATAAAATACTATTTTAAGAACACCATTTGTTTAAACAGTAGTATGTTATGAACACAAATTGTTTAAAACCATAGTATGTTATGATGATTCATTACCTTTTTTACACATTTTTCTACTAGATTAGGCAATTGGGATTTTCCCTTGAATCCGCCAAATACGGATGCCACTATCCTCCTGCCCATAAACATCTCCATTGGAAGAATGCCTAGCCTTCTTTGACTAGAATCAAAACCCAACAACACTGTCAAGCCCCAGCCCTGCAATCACATCCAATTTTCCAAGACATTAACCATGAGCATTGAGGATACTTAAACCATAAAGCAGCTTTAAAGTTTTTTCTTTTATGCATATCCCTAACAGACCTTACTACTGGAGCTTGATTATTGCAGATCCAGGATCTCTCTACTATCAGTTTCCTAAATAGCTAATTCTTATTCTTATTGTATGAGTCACATTGAAGTTGAAGTTGAAAAAAAGAGAGTATAAAGAGTGTTTTTACATCATGGGTGGCCAAAAAGGCCTGGTACAATATATCTGTATTTCCAATGCATTCAAAGCTGTAATCCACACCGCCATCCACCATGTCTCTTATCACCTGCCAAAGTTAGCTAATAGGTGTTAGAGAGATGATTATTATATACAACCATAATCTGAGCTTTGAGCTAATAGGTGTTAGAGAGATGATTATTATATACAACCATAATCTGAGCTTTGAGCTAATAGGTGTTAGAGAGATAGTTATTATATACAACCATAATCTGAAGTTGCAGTACCTCTTGAATGGGCTTCTCGTGGTCTTTTGGGTTGATGCAGTGTGTCACTCCCAGGGTTTTAGCTGCAGTGTATGTAATGCAAATAGTGAAACCCTTCATCTAAATATTTTGGTATATCTAACTGATAGTGCATTCTGTGCCTGAATAATTATTTTCATAGAAATTTCATGCTACTATCCTAGTGAGTTAGGTTCATTGGTTGTAGCTTGGGTGGTTGGGAGGAATGAATGTTACCCTTCCCACCCAAATTCAATTCTTGTAAGTGACATATTTGCTTTTATTGAGCCCTTATGTAATGAATCAATAAACCTATATTTACTTACTTGACTAAACAAGGCTGAACTTTCAGTCTCTAACAAACATAATACATCATTTACTGCTAGTACCTTACTTACTTTTGCAAAGGTAAGACCTTTCAGGACCACCAAGTCTGGCATTTAAATTTTATGTTAATTTTAACAGTTATTCTAATAAAGAGAGCATTTACCTTTAGAAAACTTGTTTGGGTTTGTGTCAATACCAATTATCTTCGATGCTCCCCTTATCCTGGCACCCTCTGCAACCTGCTCACAGTTACCATTATAAGAAACCAACTGAAGAAGGATAGCCAGTACAACAACTCTGTCAAATAGCATGGATAACCAAATCACTTACAACAAGGCCCACAGTGCCAAGACCAAAGATAGCAACTGTTGACCCGGGTTCAATGTCTGCTGTGTTCCATGCAGCTCCAATTCCTGCAGGCCCAAGTTAGCAGAATCCATAGTTAGCCCTTTGAATATAGTAACCAGATGTCATAATAAACACAATTGAAAGTCTATGAATGCCGATTCCAACAAACTGAACAGTGGGATACCTGTTGCCAGACCACAGCCTAGCAAGCATGCCATATCCAACGGAACTTCCGGATCAATCTTGAGAACACAAGCATAATCCACTACAGTGTACTCACTAAATGTAGAAGTGGACATGAAATGATGTACTGGCTTTCCACCAATGGAGAAACGAGATTTCCCATCCTTTCTCATCCCTGTAATGTAGGGGTTTACTCGAAACTCACCACACAGATTGGTCTTCTTAGATTTACAGTAGACACAGACTTCACATTCCCCATTGTAAAGAGGAATCACATGGTCTCCTTGCTTGAGATCTGTTACGCCCTCTCCCACACTCTCAACCATCCTGCATATTTATAATTTCAGTTTTAAACGTTTAAATTAAACAGCTAGTTGTAGGAGAAGGGGAAGTATGCCATTGTACTAAGATAACTTGCCACATCACAGCCATAGTATTACAAGTCAAATACAGTCAAATACCATTCACAATGCATGACATTGAAACCATCAGCAAGGTTAATATGTTATTAAATAACAATGTTATTTCATCAATTCATTAATAACAACTAAACCAAATACAGCCAAATACCACCCTCAAGGCATGCCATCTAAACCAAAAGGCATGCCATCTAAATCAAGACTAAAGAACAATGTTATGACATCAACCAAGAGACTTTCACTCAAAACCTTTGATGCCAGTACTGGCTAATCAACCATGTATGGCTCACAAACCAAATCAAATAAAACTCACAAAGCATGACATTGAAACCATCAACAATGTTAATATGCGAAAACAATATTATGTTATCAATCCATTAATAACAACTACAAGAGTAAAGAACAACGTTATGACATCAACCAAGAAACTTCAACTCAAAACCTTTGATGCTGGTACTGGCTAATAAACCATGTATGGCTCACAAACCAAATCAAATACCATTCACAAAGCATGACATTGAAACCATCAACAATGTTAATATGCTATTAAAACACAATATTATGTTATCAATCCATTAATAACAACTACAAACCAAAATACATTCAAGTACCACCCACAAGGCATGACATCCAAATTACAACTAAAGAACAATGTTATGACATCAACCAAGAATTGCACACAAAACCTTTGATGCCAGTAATGGCTAATAAACCATGTATGGCTCACAAACCAAGTCAAATACCACTCACAAAGCATGGCATCAAAACCATCAGCAATGTTAATGTGCCATTAAAGAACAATGTTATGTTATCAACCCATTAATAACTGTCATAAACCAAATACAGTCAAATATCACCCACAAGGCATGACATCTAAAACAAGTTTAGTTTACTAAACAACAATGTCATGACATCAACCAAGAATGTTATGACATCAACCAAGAGACTTGCACTCAAAACCTTTGATGCATGTTATGACATCAACCAAGAGAATTGCATTCAAAACCTTTGATGCCAGTAATGGCTAATAAACCATGTTTGGCTCGCAATTGTTAGACATAATTATTAAACCATGCATTGCTTAGAATTGTTAGACATAATTATTAAAAGTTTGTTCCAGATTACGAAAGCCCTCAATGCCAATAATGCAATATAAACCATGTCTGTCACAGAATTGTTAAACATAACTAAATGATTTCGGTGGAAAGCAAGGCTTACCCAGCACCCTCGTGGCCAAATATGCGAGGAAATTGGCTTTCATTTGATGCAGTCCAATGTGTGATATCACTATGACAGAGGGAAGTGTGAGTAATTCTAATTCGGACCTCCATTGCCTTAGGAGGATCCACCTGCACCTCTTGTATGACCAAAGGCTGCTTTGGTCCCCATGCTACAGCAGCTGTACATTCACAACATAAAATTAAACCAAACCAAACCAGATCATTGAATTGAATCCAAGCTTCAAATCTAAAACAGAGGCAATACTATTTACTCAAAGAAAAAGATGAAAACCCAAACCATACCTTTGCAGGTAATGACTTTTCCAGCCAGGTTTGTGGACAAGAGATTGCCTTCTCCATTGCAATTGGTATCCATTAGCTGGTTTTTTATGGTTTGGCAGCAAGTAAAGCAAATCCTGGGATATGTGAAAACCCATCGATTGCTACTATATATAACTAATAATGCAGGCACATTCTTGCTGGACTCAGAGTCAAGCCTGGTGGGTGGGAATTGGGACGACGATATGGACTGACACTCACAAATAACTGTTATCCGATTCACTGTTATTGGCCATGTGTGGATCACGAGCACGAGATTGGAATTTAGCCACAAATGTCAAGATTCCTTCCTTTCTTAAATGAATTCTTTATGCAAACGACACTCCATTCACCATTTATCATTGCCACTGGTATGCCTACAAATAGTTGCAAACTACCAGCAAAATCGATGTTTTGGCGTTTGTCATCGCTATTTTCGTGTTCTCGTGCAACCAAGAAAAATATCAGTCATGAGAACGAGATTTTAATTTTACAACAAAGAATCCTAGCTGTAAAGGATAATCCATTTGCCATTATCATTGAGGGGCCACAGAAAGTGTTTTTTTCATTTTTGAGATGAACCGGTCAACATTAACACTTAAGAAAATATATAAGACGTTTATCTGAGGTTTTGATGAATTTAAGAGTCCCTTCTAAAATATTAATATCTATGATTTCTGTTATCATTGTCCATTGTGTTGGGTCCGCTCGTGCACTACTCATTATTGCTCGTAATTACCTTTTTTCTAAATACCTCCGTCTCCTAAATACCCTTTCCCATTGTGTTGAGTCTTGACGCGGGATGATTCAAAAAAAATATAGTTATAATGTGTTGTGTTTTATATACTTGAGTGTTGTGTTGTGTTTTGTAAACTTGTGTCAGGTTGCTCTATATTGCTGGTAATTTTTAGCTGCAAGGCTACAAAAAAAAATTGGCACTTAGTAAAATCGCCTAAAACCTAAAATGATAGACAAAACAGTCATTAAATATTCTTTGACAGGCATAGGAAAATTGAAATTCCAGGCTTGATTGTCACAGATGGATATAAGCTTATAGAAAGCAACTTTGATTTTTTATTTTTTATTTCTATTTTCATTTTGTTAAATCTAATAAGAATTTTACTTTTGTTTTGTTTATTAGTATTATTTATAATTAGTATAGTTATTTAATTTGTGGTTGGTTCATATCTATAATATGAATAAATTATTTGTTTTGTTGTTGTTGTTGTCGGCCATGCATCAATTACCAATTATCCATGCATCAACTACCATTTATTTTTTATATTCTTTTTTTTATAATTGATTATTTCAAATTTGAAATGATGCCCATAAAGTCAATCTAGAGAATACACTTATCTCATCCTCCTCTAATTTAGAAAACTTATACTTGCTACTCCATCCCAAATTCTCAAATTCTAAAATATAAGTGCACCTATGGATGTAACAATAAAACTAAAATGTAGGGGTGGCAGGAGCGGGGGGGATCCTTTTGGAGTCCGGAGGACAAATAGAACATACCTTTGCTTGGGGATTAGGGACTCGAACCAACAACGAAGCAGAGTGGTTAGCTCTCCTCCAAGGTTTGCAGCTCCTACAAGAGAAACAATACCAAAAGGTCCTGATATTTGGAGACTCTAAGCACGTCATTTCTAAATTGATCAATGGTTACCCCAAGGGAGCAGTCAAATGTCGTCGTTTGTTGTACAACAAAGTCAAGCTTCTTATGCAAAGCACCTACGAACCATTTCATATTCTCCGATCCAACAATTCGGCAGCAGATAGCTTGGCCAATCTGGGGGCCTCTCTTCAACAAGGCCACTTCAAGCAGAATGGGAACCCCCCCTTACTCAAACATGTTCCATAATGAAGAGAAAAGATAGCATTCGTTTTCATCTCTTGCAATCAATTGGGAAACTCTATAGAAATGATCAAAGAGAAAGGAACAGTGTTTTGCTCAAGCTATGTTTGGGGTCGTGCCTTTTACCCCCCCTTGGGGTTTTTTCCCCTCTTCCTAGCCTCGCCCGTCCACCCCTTTTCCCTCCCCCTTCCGGCCATCCCATCGACCATAAGTTCTACCCCCTTCTCTCTTTTCGATGCTCCTCATTTCATCTTTGTTGGCCTCCATTTTCATTTAAGGCTCAGTCCTTCCTTTCTCCCCTCCTTCGCCGCGTGGTCTTCCTGCTGTCCTCTCCTTCCCTCGGCTGTAGCTGAAATAAATATCATTCAATTCGGGGATTTCTCCAATCTTCCCTCTCACGTTTGTGATCCTGTTTTGTTTATCATCATGGCCTCCGCTGGCAGTGAGTCGTATTTTCTTTCCCATTTCTCCCTCGGCTCTGGTCTGTTAGATGCCTTGCAATATTTGTTGTTACCTGTCTCAGGCATAGAAGAGGGGAGCCTGCTAGGCCTCCCGTGGCGGGTGCTCCCTCTTACCCGCTCAGTGGTGAAGGAGAGACTGGCCATAGCTGCCTTCTACCCTTGTTCTTGCAATCTTCTCTTCCCTTCTCAGTCAGCCACTTCTGGCAAAGGATTTCTTTCAGGCAATTGTGGAAGCAGTTTGGTCATCGGTTGCAGGTGCACTAGGTGGAAGGCAGGAGATGTTGGCACTCTGACCTGTGGGAAAAGTGAAGAATTACCACTGCAGAAGGAACTTTTGGTGCTCAGAACCTGCTGCAATAATCTGGTTCAGGCTCAGCTCGCTGGTAAGTCGATTCAAGCTGTTCAGTTACAGTTAGCTCAACTCACATTGCTGACAGAAGTAGATAATATGGCTCAGGCAGGGGATAATGGTGGGATGGCGGATATTAAGAAGAATTTGAGACGTATGTATGAACTTCTCTCTATCAGTGTTATGGATAATCGTGAGATAGCCAAGGACATAAAGAAAATGGAAGACACAGTCAGCTACACCTCGTATCAAATTAGCAACCACGACGCTCGTATAGATGACAATGAGAGTAGTCTCCGTGAAATGATGGGGAAGGTGGATAAGATACAGGAGGATCTTCAGCGTCTCCTATCTCTGAACCAGGTTAGTAGAGTCAATGGAGTCTGCGATGAAGCTGCGCTGCCTATGGAAGAAGAATCCGTCGCTCAGCCTGGAGGCAACCCTTAGTCTTTTCATGTTCAGTTCTGATTGAATGTTTTTTTGCAAATTTTTGTGTAAACAATTTGTTAGGGTTTATACAACCCGAGGCTTTAAATGTTTAGAACAGTCTTATATGGAAGTGTTTTGGGATCCTCAGTGGGCTGGCCCCAGGTGCAGTGTTTCTGTTTTGCTCAGATACTCAGGTATTTTATGCTTGTAATGAATGGCTGTGCACAGCCACCTTTTATATATT
>LPNX010013791.1:7175-26187 GCA_001517045.1 Pseudotsuga menziesii
GCCCTTTACATTAAAAACCACCATAACATTAATACGCATTAATCAACTTACAGCAGCCATATAACAAATAATCAACGCATCATTACCATATTAAATTAAGAATTATGTAAGTGCAACGAGGTCGCAGGTTGTAGGATAGAATCCTGTGGACAGTTTGAATGCCCAAATCACAACCATTTAAAATAATAAACCCTCAATACCCTAAACAACCCAGTGTAAACTCATGTAGGGTCCTAAATCTTTTAGAAAGCCACAGTGCATCAACTACACACATGTTGTAAACCCAACTTAAAATCACTACACAGTGGTCGTAAGACCTTTACAAATCCTTACGCTGTAAATCCATGGCCACGACCCATATATAAACTTCATAGTAAATTAAATAAACTATTTTATGCCTTGTCAACGAATCACTCACAACAACGATTTTCCACATAGGGTTTACACCAACAGCCTTCCTTAACCTTTTATTTACACATTAAAAACACCAACTGCAAGTCTCGATCTATTCATTATCGCAGCCACAATGGTGGGTCACAACACCATTCATGGCGTGGCCCCAGAAGCCATCAGCGCTGACTGTTTAGGTCATCCAAATAACTAATACAACCAACATAAGTGAATTCTACACAAAACACATTTTATACACAGTAATTTGACACCATAGTCAAGATACGCCGTCGTTCCTCTCGCCATTGCACCATTTGCAAGCAATGGTATAGCATACCCCATATACCCCTAATAGTCGAGCGTCCAAGTGCTCCATAACAAGTTTGCGTCATTAAGTTTAACTTGCACATAAATTGGGAGATCTTCCTTAGTTTAACAGAACTAAGTAAGCCCGCTAGACAGGAAGAGACGTTTACCTCTCACGCAGTACATGGGAGAACTAGTCCCACCACTCCACCCACTTTGGTTCCAGAAAAAAAGTTAAGTTAGAATTCGGTATACAACATAAGCACCTGTAAAATAATAATGAAGTACATAATCAAAGCATCTAACATACATAGCAAAGCGTGAACATAAGAATCACATAGTCATCAAGGTTACAACATCATAATTACAAACAATAAACAAAGTAATAATCATAATTGAAGTAGGTGCATATGTATTAATAAGACACACTAACATATTTGTGAAATAATTTGTCATTAAAAACATGAATTTCTAAATCGAAGCACATGGAAACACATGAGGCACTATCTATAGTGCTTTAAAAGCTATGAAGAGCACTACTATCGGTGTACTATTGGACAATTAATACACCATAGACACACCAATTAATTTTAAAAATAACTAAACACAATTGAATGATTCGATGCACCCGAAAAACTATGAAGCACTGCATGCGGTGCTTTTAAATCTATAGAGAACCACTAACAGAGCAATATTAGACAACAAATATTTGTAAAAATAACTAAACATGGTTGAGTTATTTTTATAACAATAACAGTGTGTGCTGACATAGGGAGTATCAATGCTTTATAAAAACGTGTTTGCACTATGCACTGTAGTTTTTAATGCACCGCGACAAAAGTTTTTTTAAAATCATGGTCGGTGCGTATCATAAGAGTGAACCCACCATACAAATGGTGCTCTTCCTCAACAATAGGTCTGGTGCGTTTAAGAAAAATGCAACACGGTGTATGGTGTGGATGTTCTTATTAAACACACCATTCTATGTTGTAAAATATATCAATTTGTTTTGTTTGTTGTTAGATTGGTGCATCTAAAATCATATCATGCACCAATTCTTGTTTTGCATGTTGGCACTGGTAAATCGATACAATTGATTCACTGGAAACATTGTTGTTATTTTTAATTTTTTTTATGTGGTACATTATTCAACAGATAACACAATGTAGTAACGGTTTGTTATAGTTGACAATTTTTTCCATCCTCGCAAATGGTGCGCCTTGTAAATTTTTAGGGTGCACTATTGTCGTGGTACAAGCCGAACAGGTTGAACACACCTCGTATAAATTTTAATGATATAGATATTGGGGAATGAGACCCGAGAGGCTTGAACGCTGAGAGAGGAGGAGAAGAGATAGCCTTTGAGTTGAAGTGGACAATGGTACAACTGTGAGAAAGACACAACAATAAGATCCAGTTTGTGAATAGCCTAGACACATAAACATAGAGTAAATATGCTACATGGAGGGGCAATGCTTAAAAATGGTTCTTTGAGACTCACCTCTCAAACTATACTAAGAAAGACACCCAAAACCAATAACCCAATGATATCTCAATAAAATAAGAGAAACTTAGGATGCCAAAAATAATTGCTTGCTATATTCAGAAGTCATAAATCCTTTATATAATATTATTACAACGTGCCTTGAATCCATACCATGGAAAAAAACCATGGGATACCAAATACCATGGACGAGTTTATTCTAAACTATGGGATGCATGGAATATTTTCAAAACCATGGATGGGAGAGGGTGGCCTCTCCATTTAATGATTTTATGACTTATACATATGAATTTATACCATATTCCCCCTAATTCGGATCATTTAAGTTTTTTCGAAACTATGTAAATTTAAGGTGAATTTTAAATTTTTATCCACTAAAATTTTAAATTAGAAGGTAACAAAGACATTACCTATACGTTTGTATGTTGGGGAGGCATGGTTGTTACGAAGACAAAAAATCCAAAATTTCCCACCGTTTGGAAAATTTCCAAAGCCACGCAGCGAGCAATGGATAAGAGAAATTCAAGTATTGGTAACACCTATGGCAAGGCGCTTCAAGGAGGCAAGAATTGCATCAGTGCTTAGGAGATCTACAACATAGAAAGATGGTAAAAATAATTTCACGAATCGATAATTTTTGTACCCTATTATGGTGTGCTCTATACAAATAGACTGATGCATATGAAGGTTTCAAATGCACTGATATTCAATATAAAACATAAAAATTCTAACCCACAATTTTTAAATTAACCCTAGCACAATGTACTCCACTATAAAATGCATTGTGCGTGAATATTAAGTAATTTTAAAAATTTCAGTCATTTTTTTTTAAAACCTAAGTGGTGCTTCCAAGTATTAGATGCATCGGTTCCTTTGGAAGATATACATGCCTAGTTAAAGAATATAAAAAACATGAAAATAAATTCAGTGTGACAATTGTTTTAATTTCACCCTTCGTCTGTGCCCTTAAGTAAAGAACGCACTGATGCGATTGCAACAATGGAATGCATTGTTAAGGTATATATAACACAATATTTGTTGATAATTTTGTTTTTTATAAACATATATATTTTCTAGGCAACGCTTTTTTGAGCTAATATCGATGTGTTAAGTTTTGTTATGCACCAGTGCATATGTATGTATCGAACACATCGTTTTGTGCTTTGGGTTGAAATCTAAAAACATTATTTTCCTCCCCATTGAATGTGGATATTTGACATTGGTGCAGTGTTTTTAGTGATGTACTAATGCATACATGACTAATACGCACCGATGTGTTTCATATGTATAAAACCATCGTATAAAAAGATTAGCTAAAAACTCTGCCTACTTACCTCTGCTAGAGACCTCCACTATAAATAGATATTTGGGCTCTATTTATAGGAGCTTCCGCAAAACGTTCCACTAGAGGGTGTTTTTATTGTAGTGAAGTATCTTATGGTATTGTGGCTTTTGAATATTATTGAGAAGCTAAGATTGAAAGCTTTCACTTTGACAACTCAAAATTTGTATATAACATGGTTAGCTTAGCATTGATTGTGAGTGAGAACAATTTGTATATAAAATGGTTAGTTTTCACCTATTTTTTTATAAGATAATTGTGTCATGTGATGGAGGAGATATGATTAAGAGAAATGGTAATTTAAATTTAGGTATATATATTTTTAGTATTTAAAAAGTGCTAATATTGAAATGTTATAATGTTATAGTGACTTTAGAAGAATATGAATATGATATGATTCTTTAGTTTAAAAAGTAAGAAGAAAATTAAAATAATAATGTAATTTGTAACATCACATATATAATCATCATAAAATATAATAGTAAAATCATAGAAGTGGGGCTCTCCACCATAGAGAGCATCGTTATGACTAAGTACATGATATACACGCATAATATAAACAACATGGGAGACCATAGAATTCCAAAAAATGTTTAAAATTCCAACTAAAAGCTCATGTGTCTCGGCGAGGTTGGCATAAAGACTCCATGGCATGGTTAAACCAGTAGGGGATTGAAACAAATTGTCACTTTGCAAAATATCGACAACACCAAAAATATTATTACTTCTAATTTTAAAGAGAAAGTGTCTGCAAGAAGGATTCAGAGGTCAAAAGAAAACTCAAATACTATAAGAAGGTCATTAACCCTAATAAGAAGATTAAAGTTACCTCTCGATTTTAACTAGTTCAAAAAAGAAAATTAATATTGCCAAGATAAGAATGAACTCTCATGAGCTCCATAGTGAAACTGGGCATTGGACAACTCCTAAAACTCTATGGGATAAAAGTATTTTTCATCTTTGCGAGGCTATGAGTGTTGAGGATGAAATCAATTTCTCTTAGAATGACTTGCATACACTCACATTAGGCCTCAGTTTCAAATTATTTCTTACAACACTAACCTCTTTTAGCCTTCTAACTTCCCAAAACTATGGTAAGTTAGGAAAGCTTCTCTTTAAGATTTTTGAGGATATGAATAAATTTTTAAAGAGAACCAAATAATTCCTTTCTTTTCATGTGGTAAGGACCATAGAAGTGGGGTTTCAGCTTCTCCACCGCTTTTTCCTTGAGTGAATATTTCTTGTAAGGTTGTAGCCATAAGTATACCAAGTCCCCTACCTCAAAAATACGCTCGACTTTGTGTCTGTCTGTGTATATATTCTGCTGGTTTTGAGCTTCGTGTAGATTCTCTTTCATAACTTTAAGAATATCCTGACTGTCCCGTACCCAATCTTTTGCCTTAGATGCTCTACTATCTCTGAAGTATAAATCTACAAAATTTAGTGCCTCATAGCCATATAAATATTTGAAAGGAGTCATCCTAATAGACATATGGTGAGTGGTATTATAGCAATACTCCCCTAGGTGTAGACATTTAATCCATGTCCTCCATTTCCCTACTACATAATTTCTCTGCTATCCCTCAATCCATTTGTTGACTATCTTTGTTTTCCCATCACTCTAAGGATGATAACTTGTGCTAGTAGCTAATTTTGTCCCCACTAATCTAAAGAGCTCCTGCCAAAAGGAACTATTGAATTTACTTTCACAGACACTGAGAATGGTTTTAGGTAGTCCATGTAGTCAGAAAACTTCTATGAAAAATAAGTCTGCTACCTGTGATGCCAAATAATATGAATAAATAGCAAAGAAGTGGGAAAATTTTGTCAACCGATCTACTACCATGTATAATAAATCTCGTCCCTGTACCTTGGGTAAACTCATGATGAAGTCCATCGATATTCTCTCCCATTTTTGCTCCGTTGTAGGTAATGGATGAAGTAACCCTGCTAGATGAGAGTGTTCATTTTTTTTTCTTCTGTTGGCACATACTGCACTCTCGGACATGCTATATTACATCCTCCTTGAGGCCTTTCCATCAGAACCTCTCTCTAATTTGTGTGTAAGTTTTCAAGAAGCCCATTTTCCACTTTCCTCTAGCCTGTAAGATCGACGGTTCAGAAAGCTTCTGCACCTTTGATCTTAGATCAACGGTCCAGAAGGTAGTGGAAAGGCAGAAAGTGAAAATATAAATATTTAGCTTCGTGAAATCAGAAATCCTGACTTCTTCTTTCTGCATCCCATAGCTTGATCTCAGATCAATGGCTCGAAGAGTGTTTGCATAAGATCGACGGTGCAGAAAATGGAAACATGCATACGAGATAAGTAGATCTCCTGATGTGTGAAATTAGGTAGGCCCCACAACTTTTAATGACCCAAATCAAAGGTAGAATTAGATCTATGGCGGAGATGAATTTCGTTGATCTAACATGCAGGGATAAATGAACATTTGAAATCTGTGGAATGTGGTAGGCTCTTAAAGGATGAATGATTGAGATCTAAACAGATTCGCGATCCATGACCCATGATGATTTCACAATGAGAACTAGCAAGGGATAAGTCAAGTTGGAAAATTGCGAAATCGAGTATGAGATATGTTTTTCGACGCCTCATATTAAGTTCCAATCCAAATCAATGGTCCAGAACAATTTTGCAGGTGGAAGATGCAAGGATGATTAAAACTGTTGCACGCCACTCGAAGATCCCCTGAATAGTCATTTTCATCAAGTGAGCCTGAGTACTAGAGGTCGAGTTTTCCATTTTTATCCATCATGCATAGCCTAGCATGCTTTCCTGATTTGCTCGTGATCATGGCGAATCTGCCAGGTCAGAATTTGTTGGGATTTTGTGTGTGCGGGATTGATTCCTAATTTTTTGTAACTGAATTTGGCTCTATTTCGAGGTTGGTCTCGGGAGACCACTCTCGCATGTTGTTGTTTCTGCTTCTCTCTCCACTCACACCTCTGATTAACATGTAACTTCTGTAAGCCTCACACATAGACATAAACATGTATATATAAAACATACAAAATTTAATTAAATGATCATTTTATTTATTAATATGAAAAAATAATTTTTTTCTAATTTTTTTTTGCATAGAGGTCTGCCCAAAACACAGTTAAGCACTGTTTGCGTTGGTTTTATATCAACATCGCATCGTTCACGTTGCACTACAAGATAATGAATGCATCGAAGACACAAAACATTTATTTTTAAAAATGAACAAACAGTTATATAATTATTACAATGATGATTCCATAAGCATGGCACATTGGTGCTTTATATACATGCGTCCACCTTGCTCATGGTGCACACATTAGTTCTTATTGCACCAGGATCGACACTACCATGAGTGAAAATAGGACTGTGTGCAATGATGAAAGTTTTTAAAGTTGGGTCGATGCATCTGACAAGATTGGACACATTGCGGACAGTGTAGATGTATTAATAATACACGCTGGCATATGTTGTGAAATAATTTGTCCTTAAAAACATGAATTTCTAAATTGATGCACCTAGAAACACATGAGGCACTACCTATAGTGATTTTAAAGCTAGGAAGAACTACTACCAGTGCACTGATAGACAATTAATGCACTGGAGACACAACAATTATTTTTAAAAATAGCTAAACACAATTGAATGATTCAGTGCACCTGGAAAAATATGAAGCATTGCATGTAGTGCTTTTAAATCTATAGAGAACCTCTAACATAGCACTATTAGACAATTAACAAATCGAATATGTACAACAAATATTTGTAAAAATAACTAAACATGGTTGAGTTATCTTTATAACACTAATAGTGCATCTTGAAATAGGGATCATCGATGCTTTATAAAAATGTATCCGCACTGCGCACTGTAGTTTTTAATCCACCATGACAAAATATTTTTTAAAATCTTGGTCGATGCGTATCATAAGAGTGAACACACCATACAAATGGTGCTCTTCCTCAACAATAGGTCTGGTGCATTTAACAAAAATGCAACATCATGTATGGTGTGGATGTTCTTATTAAACACACTGCTCTATGGTGTTAAATATATCAATTTGTTTTGGTTGTGGTTAGACTGGTGCATCTCAAATCATATCATGCACCAATTCTTGTTGTTCCTGTTAGGGCTGGTAAACCAGTACAAATGATGCACTGGAAACATTCTTGTTATTTTTAATTTCGTTTATGCGGTACATTATTCAACACATAACACACCATAGTAACGATGCATTATAGTTGACAATTTTTTCCATCCTCGCAAATGGTGCACCTTGTAAATTTCCAAGGTGCACTATTGCCTTGGTACAAGTCGAACAAGTTGAACAAACCTCGCATAAATTTTAATGATCAATATATTGGGGAATGAGACTAAAGAGGATTGAAATCCCGGAGAGGAGGAGAAGAGATAACCTTCGAGTTGAAGCTGAAAATGGACCAACTGTGAGAAAGACACAACAAAAAGATCTGGGTTGTGAATAGCCTAGATAGAGAAACATAGAGTAAATATGCTACATGGAGGGGTGAGGCTCAAAGAGGGTTCTTTGAGCCTCACCTATAAAACTATACTAAGAAATGAACCCAAAATCAATAATCCAATAATATCTCAATAGAATAAGAGAAAGGTAGGATGCCAAAAAGAAAGCTTGCTTTATTGATGTTATAGCTGATTTTACCGCACTTGATTGATCACATATTATGACCTTCCATGTTCCTCTGCAAAATCCTTGGACCCCCTTTTCCCATATTATACTTTGATGTTCCAATATTATCCCCAAAAAACACTTGTTTATGCCTATACATGAATTTTAAAGCTATAGTCATGTGTATATGCTACTTTTGAGCCAAAACCCATGTACATCGAGAAATGTGCATAAAGCCAAATGTTTTTGGAGTTTTCCTCATAGAGTTCCAAATATCTTGACCTTTGGCCTTCCATATTCCTTGAGAACACTCGGACTCGATCCTCCATTTCCTATTTGGAGTGCTATATATTGGGATTCTTGGATACATTGAAGGGGGGGAGAAATTGAAGAGTAAGGAAATTATAGTCTATTGTTGCCTCATTTGCTTATGCTTGAGTCTATATCCCTTTGTCCCTTTGGAGCACATAGTGCTTCTCTTCCCAAGATTACCTTTGTTTTGTGAGCTTGCCATTGAGAGATGGAGGATTGAAATGGTGGAGGCCCAGGTGGAGGACTCAGTTTCTCTGGTTCATGAAGTGCCGACAAAGTTTGTCACTATTGTATCTCTGATTTATTGATAGAAATATCCATTTCCTGTCCAATACATGTGCATAAATATGAATATTGTATCCATGGATGTATTTGTTTGCCTATACATGATTTATTATACATGCTAGAGTATGCCTAACACTTGAATATATAGCATGCTTGTCTTTCTTGTTGTTGTTGTGAGCGAATTGGGAATACAAGCGTGATTGGAAAAAATCAACGGGGATCTACATCAACCATTCGGAATAAGGTAAGATTCATATCCCTTAGTGTTAGATGTCTTTATTTCTCTTGCATATTGGAAAGGATTGATTTTTGGTGTCATTCAGTCTGTTGTGGTACACCCCAAGCCATACGAAATTTCTCTCCGTAGTAGAATTGGTGACCATACTAGGGATGTTCCTTGTTTTTATTTGGGGTTTGGGGGCACAATGTGCTTGACTTGCTATATGTTTATCCCCATTTCTGTGTTGCATTTAGTAGTATGTTAATCCATTGACACTCCCCTAGAGTGGGTTGACCCTTGGCCTGATTTTTATCACTTTCTTCTCTGTATACGTAGGTTTTTGGCCAAACGTTGCATACATACGCTACTATTCTTTGAACACTCATGTGCATCCTCCATTTTGGTTGAATTTGATGATGTGGGAAGTTATTAGGTGGGTTGTGAGTGTGGCTAGGTCTTCCTGGGTTCTGATGTTGTCTGTTGATTGCTTCTTTTGTGACCATAGACCTTTTTTTCATTGATTTTTCTTTGAAAGTAGTTCTAGTCATTTATCTCCTTTTTTTGTTTTTCCATTAGTGCATTAGTCTTTTTGTCTCGGTTTCTTGCTTGGCTTGTGTTTGATTCTTTCTTGGTTTAATGAATTTTATTGCATTTTCATTTTTTTATGTTGGAAATATAAAATAGTTGCATTCTTACTTGCATCTCACATATGGATTTAAGGAGGTACTTGCATTGGATTTCTTGGATGAGAGTTGTGTTTAGGCTTTCATATAGGAAGGATTGCATTGAAATTTGGAAGGAAATGAATATTTTTTCATCTCATATAGTGGCATACCCCTTCTTCTCATTTAGACAAAGATTGCACTTGGCATTGTTTGTTAGGTGTGCACATTTATTTCACTGTTGAGTCATAATACTATTGGTTGCATAGTAATTTCCCTTTGAGTAATCACAACCATTACAATCAACTCTTAAATTAAAATTAATTACACATTTTTCTTTGTTAGGGTACATCAATAAGATTAGGATTTAGAGTCTTGGAATAGTTCATTGTGAGTTAATTCTCCAAGACTACTAAACGAAACAAGTAGGTGTTTGTCCATGTGAGAGAGTGGAATCCTTGGTATAATTAGTGTTTCTCAGGAGGATCCTATTACACAAGATTTAAGCACGAGGCAATGTGCACAATTGTGGTTGGGATATCCCTTTTCCACTTTCTGTGAACACCGAAGATATTTCCAGGATCGTATTCGTATATGGGGGATTTTAAGGTACCAGTTGGTGCTTTCGAGGTTCAGGCTTTGCTACCCTACCCATACAGTTGATCCCACATGTGAATTTCCACATGAGCATTGGTTATATTGGGTTGACCTTAGTTTCCTTACTTAGGTATCACAAGGGGGTATTTGCAGAGGTTATTCTATGAGTGTCCTGGCCAGGTAGGGGTCAGATGACATAGTCGCTTTATGCGTTGAAGCTGAGGGCCACTATAATTGGTTACGCACCTCCACTTGTAGTGTTTGGGAGTTTCGAGCCTCTCCTAGGTGAGACATACCTGCTGCATTCGGGAGATCACTTATCCTCCCTTGGCTTGCTTGCATTTTAGCTGTAGATTTTCTTAGGAGTGTGCTTTTTGTGTGTCGATTGGATATAGGGATCATGGTTACTTGAGTATATTTTTGTTCTCTTTAGTTCGGTTCCCTTTATGTTCAACATGCCTGATATCACTACTAGTATCTCGTCACCCTCTCTAGGTCCTAGTGCGGACCCTGGTGTTGGAATGGGGGGCACCACAACCCCTTACCTTTCTCATAGATTCAGGAGTGGTCATATTCCATCCTCTGCTCCATTTGTGGAGGATTTCCACTCCCTTCATCTAGTATTAACACTAGTGTTCACCCTCATGAGGGTGGTACTGGATACGTGAATGTTGGATCTACACCTTACATTCCTTCTTATGTCCCATCATCCACCGCACTATTTCTTTTGAATGTAGTTGTCATGATCAATCCTCCTTATATCCTATAGTTTGGACTCTTTACTGATTATTTCCAGTTGTTTTGGACTAATATTGTTTTCATGTAGGGTCCATTTTTGTACACTTCTCCGAGACTTTGACCTGTTCGTATCTATGACAAGTATAATTTTGAACTGACATATAGGTTAGGACTCCATATCCATTTGCATTACGCATTGCCTTATGACCATTTCACCTTGACTCTAGGTACGAATCCACTTCGTAGTGTCATAGAACCTTCATACTGCTATTAGAAGTGACATTATGTAAGGGGTAGAGCTTTCCTATACATGGGTGCCCTAGTTAGATCCTGTTTGCATTTGGTGCCCATGCTGAGATCTCTCCTTTAGGTTTGGGGAGTCCCTTATAGTCCCGTGATGTGCTTGAGGAAGAGCTTCATACTCCTCTTGAACTTTATGTTGGCCTTTCCCCATAGGGACTCCCTTGTATATCAAGTTGTGATTGCATTTCATGAGTTTTTCTTTCCTTATTGAGCTTTACGTTGTCTTCCCGCTTCCAAGTTATAATCCATGTAACCCAAGATTATCTCAATCCTATCCAAGCAGATACTTTTACATATCCTTTGTAGCTTGATCACCATTTACCGAGAGGAGACCTTCCCCCAAGTGTCCTTATCTTGCACATGCTTCCATGCATTGAGAATATGTATATTCCACTGCTTGGAACTAGTTTGCTTTCTCGCGACACTTGTCTCCTCCTAGTTGTACACTATAAATCACTTTGATTCTTTTTCAAGATTTTCAACATTTGAAAAAGTCCAAAAAAAAATTTAAAAACACAAAAATTCGGACAAGAAATGATATTATCTTTGGAAGTTGTTGAGTCGTGTTGCCTTCGAACACAACACTGTATATCACTTCCATTAGTTGGGTTGTTAATTTGAATTTAGGATCTGTACTCATCACTCCGTTTTTATCTCCACCAATTGGTTATGCTTCCAGTCCCCATGGAGCCTCTGTTTATGCCTCCCATGTCGTAGAGATGTACCAGTTTTCATATCGATTCTATGCTTCCTACCTTCTGTCACCATTCACCTTATGCTCTTGTTCAAAGGAAGTTGAAGCCCGAGTTGACCATTCCTCAATTATCTTGACTTTTCATGTCGGTCATTCTCGATACAGTTATTGGTTCGTACACATCTTGTTTGTTTGAGTTCTTCCACATTATCCAGTGTTGCTAAGTACCTCATGTTGGTTGATGGGGGATGCCTTAATTCCCTCCTTCCATCGGATTCCATTCCATCAACTTCAGATCATTTATTCTGGAATAGGAGTCTAGAGTCCATTTGAGTGCCTTGAGACTTACAGTCATCGGTGGTAGGTTTTCTCGCCATCTATAGTTTTGGGAATACATCAATGTACCCTGATTGATGGATTCTTTCAAGTGTTCGACCTCAATGCGCCTATTCACACTTGTTAGATTACACTCTGTACCTTGATTCCCATTATCATTATCGATGGGTTATCTCGCGTCTGTTAACATTATACATCAATGAATGGTAATAATATGATGGACTACTATGTTCGACCTCGACACATCTATTCACAAGTAGGACATGTACTCATAGCGGTTTGCGTAGAAGACCTCCGAGATTGGTGACATTCCACATATGCTACCTCCTTGATCGTGCCAGTATTCATGAGATATCAACTCTCATGACCAGATTCCACCGTATATCAGATATCTTCATCCATTATGGAGATCTTGATTCAATGTATATTATACATGGTGATGACCACACATGACATTTGTATATCATTCCTATTCATGGCCATTGTACTCATATGTATCTGAGACTGCTATATGTATGTTTGCAGTCATATGCAGATATTGATCATTGTATTGTACTAAGGAGTGGCTGGTTCTTCCACTTGGGTCTTCATTACTCCACTTCTGGGATGGATTATATAATGTATTTCGGCCATCATGTTACCCCTCTGACCTCACACATTAGGGGGCATCTGATATATCTGATTTTACCACACTTGGTTGATCACATATTATGGCCTTCCATGTCCCTCTGTAGACTCCTTGGACCCCATTTTCCCATATTATACTTTGATGTTCAAATATTATCCCCAAAAAACACATGTTTATGCCTATACACGATTTTTAAAGCTATAGTTGTGTGTATACGCTGCTTATGAGCTAAAACCCATGTACATCGGAAAATGTGCATAAACCCAAAAGTTCTTGGAGTTTTCAACATAGATTTTCGAATATATTGACTCTTGGCCTTCCATATTCCTTGATAACGCTCGGACTCGACCCTCCATTTCCTATTTGGAGTGCTATATATTGAGCCTCTTGGATACATTGAAGGGGGGGAGAAATTGAAGAGTAAGAACACTTTAGTCCATTGTTGCCTCATTTTCTTATGCTTGAGTTTGCATCCCTTTGTCCCTTTGGAGCACATAGTGCTGCTCTTCCCAAGCTTGCCTTTTCTTTGTGAGATTTCCATTGAGAGATGGAGGATTGAAGTGGTGGAGGCCCAAGTGGAGGACTCAGTTTCTCTAGTTCACAGAAGTGCCGACGGAGTTTGTTACTATTGTATCTCTGATTTAGTAATAGAAATATCTATTTTCTGTCCAATACATGTACATAAATATGAATATTGTATCCATGGATGTATTTGTTTGCTTATACATGAGTGATTATATATGTTAGACTAGGCCTAACACTTGAATATATATCATTCTTTTCTTGTTTGTTGTTGTTGAGAGTGAATTGGGAATACAAGTGTGATTGGAAAATCTTAACGGGGATCTACATCAACCATCCGAAATAAGGTATGATTCATATCCCTTAGTGTTAGATGTCTTTATTTCTCTTTCATATTGGAAAGGATTGATTTCTGGTGTCATTCAATCTGTTGTGGTACACCCCAATCCATAGGAAGTTTCTCTCCATAACAATTGAGAAGTCTTAAAGCCTTTATATAATTTTATTACATTGTGCCTTGAATCCATACCATGGAACAAAACCACGGGATACCAAATACCATGGATGGGTTTATTCTAAATTGTGGGATGCATGGAAGATTTCCAAAACCATGGATGGGATAGGGTTTCCTCTCCATTTAATTATTTAATGATGAATGGGATAGGGTGGCCTCTCCATTTAATGATTTTATGACTTATACATCCGAATTTATACCATATGCCCCCTAAAATTCATATCAATTTTTTTTTAATTATGAAAATTTAAGGTGAATTTTAAATTGTAACCCACTAATATTTTAAATTAGAAGGTAACAAAGACATTGCCTAGACATTTGTATGTTGGGGAGGCATGGTTGCCATGAAGAAAAAAATTTAAATTAAAATTTTCCCACCGTTTGGAAAAATTCCAAAGCCATGTAGCGAGCAAGGGACAAGATAAATTCAAGTATAAGAAACACCGATGGAAAGGCACTTCAAGGAGGCAAGAATTGCATCAATGCTTAGGAGATCTACAACACTGAAAGATGGTAAGAATGATTTCACAGATCGATAATTTATTTACCCTATTATGGTTCTCTCTATACAAAGAGACTAATGCATATAAAGGTTTTATATGCTCCGATATTCAATATAAAACTTCAAAATTCTAACCCACAATTTTTAAATTTAACACTAACACAGTGCGCTCCACTATAAAACACATTGTGCACGAATATTAAATTATTTTAAAAACTTCCATCGATTTTTTTAAACCTAAGTGGTGCTTCCTAGTATTAGATGCATCAGTTCCTTTGGAAGATATAAATGCGCATTTAAAGAATATAAAAATATGAAAAAAAAATCCAAACTGGCAATTGTTGTAATTTCACCCTTCGTCGATGCCCTTAAGTAAAGAACACACCGATGTGATTGCAATAACAAAATGCACTATTAAGGGATTTCTTAGTATTAAATATATATATATTTCCGTTGGTGCTCTAATATAATCAACACATCAGTGCTTTAGGTATATAGAACATAGTATTTGTTGCTATCTTTGTTTTTCTTAAACATATATATTTTCTAGGGAGAGTTTTTTTAAGCTAATACAATGTGTTAATTTTTGTTATGCACTCGTGCATATGTATGTATCGAACACACCATTTTGTGTTTTGGGTTGAAACATAAACAAATTATTTTCCTCCCCATTGAACGTGGATTTTCGGCATTGGTGCATTGTTTTTAGTGATGTACCAGTGCATATATGATTAAGACGCACTGATGTGTTTCATCTGTATAAAAACATCGTACAAAAACATCAGCTAAGAACTCTACCCACTTTCCTATGTTAGAGACCTTTGCTATAAATAGATATTTGGGCTCTATTTATAGGAGCTTCCGCAAAAACCTCCACTAGAGGGTGTTTTCATTGTAGTGAAAGTATCTTATGGTAATTTGGCTTTTGAATATTATTGAGAAGCTAAGATTGAAAGCTTTCACTTTGACAACTCAAAATTTGTATATAACATGGCTAGCTTAGCATTGATTGTGAGTGGGAACCATTGGAAAATAAATAAGCACCTATTTTTTTATAAAATAATTGGGTCATGTGATGGAGGATATATGATTAAGAGAAATAGTCATTTAAATTTAGGTATATATTTTTTTAGTATTTAAAAAGTGCTAATATTGAAATGTCATAGTGACTTAGAGAAGAATATGAATATGTATGATTCTTCAATTTAAAAAGTAAGAAGAAAAGTAAAATAATAATATAATTTGTAATATCACATATGTAATTATCATAAAATAGAATAGTAAAATCATAGAAGTGGGGCTCTCCACCATAGAGAGCATGGTTATGACTAGATACTTGATATACAAGCACAATAGAAATAACATAGGAGACCATGGACTTCCTAAATTTGCTTTAAATTCCAGCCAAAATCTCATGCGTCTCAACGAGGTTGGCATAAAGACTACATGGCATGGTTAAACCATTAGGAGAATGTCACTTTGCAAAATATCGATAACACCAAAAATATTATTGCATATAAGTTAAAAGAGAAAGTATCGTGCAAGAAGGATTTAGATGTTAAAAGAAAAATGAGATACTATAAGAAGGTCATCAACCGTAATCTAGAAGATCAAAGTTACCTCTCGGTTTTAACTAGTTCAAAAAAGAAAATTAATATATCCAAGATAAGAATGAAGTCTCATGAGCTCCATAGTGAAATTGAGTGTTGGAGAAGTCCTAAAACTCCGCGGGCTAAAAGTATTTGTCATCTTTGCGAGACTCTGGGTGTTGAGGATGAAATTACTTTCTCTTAGAATACCCTATACACCCACATCAGGCCTAAGTTTCAAAATATTTGTTACAACATTGACCTTTTTAACCTTCTAACTTCCCAAAACTATGATAAGTTAGGAAAGCTTCTCTTTAAGCTTTTTGACCATAGGAATAAAATTAAAAAAAACCAAATAGTTCATTTATTTTCTCTTCTCTTAAGGTCCGATAAACCAAATTTGGTCTCAGTGGACGTTAGGCATCATCATTATCATCGTCATCAATATTTTGTATCCTTTTTTTAACCATTTTTAAAACAACAAAACCTTTATTCTTAAATATTCATTTTCATTTTTTTGTTTATCATCATTATCATTATCATTATCATCAATATTTTGTATCTCTTTTTTAACCAATTTTCAAACAACAAAACCTTCATCCATAAATATTCATTTCATTTTTTGTTTAGGTTTAAATAAGAATAGTTTAGTTTAGGATTTTAAAAGTGTCCAAGTGGTCGATTTGGTATAAAATAATCTACATAATATATTTCATTTATGATATATTTAAAATATTTCATTGATGAGGGAAAAAATGCATTATATATTTATTTAAAATACTAATTGCATTTTTTAAGTGCAGCATTACAAGAAGATTGATATGTAATCTTTTTGGAACCAAAACACAAAAACAAAATTAAGACATAATTATTAGTTGAACTTTATGGAATTTCCATCTCAGAAACTATATGTTTCTCATAAAAGTTAATGTATTATTAGTTAAACTTTATGGAATTTCCATCTCATAAACGTTGATGTCCATAGGTTAAAAAAAACATAAATATTAAGGCATAACTTTTTTTTAATAGAAAAAGCACAAATAAAAAAGAATAATTCAGTACGATATCCAACAAGGAGACATTTTAGTCTCATTGGAGACCCTTAGATAGGTTTGTGTGTTTTGTATTTGACATTTTAGATAGGTTTTTGTGTGTTTTGTATTTGACCATTTTAGATAGGTTTGTGTGTTTGTATCCATTTTATCACTAATGAAGAGTCACCGAAGACACGTTATACCTTTATGTGATGCATTCATCGTCAATGAACGGAGGGTCATCAATGTTGCATAATTATTTGTGTTTGAGCCCAAGCAAACTTTGAACTTGTAAAAGGAGTAAACTTTTTATCCGATCATTTGCACCGATCGGATGACCAGGAACACGTGATGTGAAAGCTCACGCGAACCAAGTCGTTTGATCGGTGCAAATAGTCGGATAGAAAGTTTACTTCCTTGTAAAAAAGTGAACCCTTGAGAAACGATAAACCACCTCTTCTACAATTTTTCTCATTGTCTTGATAGCCCCATCAAAAAAATATCATGAGATAGACTTACTATTTTGAAATGCCTCCACATGTAGAGGTGTTTTTTTAGAAGTGTCCTCCTTTCAATAAATAATACATAGTAAAAATCCAAGCATTAATTCAAAAAACAAAACAATATTATGGACTAACCGAAACAATATTATGGGAAATATATCTTCGCTTTAAAAAAAACAAAACAATATTATGGGCTAACAAATGCCCCCACAAAACTTTGAAGTATTTTACGGCCATCTGTCAAACCAAATAATAAAACATTATTTAATAGTCTCACTAAACCATATCCCTATGCATTTAGTTTGAAAGTTTGTTTGATGAGATGACAAACTTGGAAAATATGTTAGCACTGAATAAACATATGAACATTGGTTTCTTCAATTATTGTGTTCTTTACAATAATCCTTTAGGTAAAGACTAGATGCCATATTTTATATATANGGTTGTTATAATATTTTGTAATATTAAGATATGTATATGATGTAACATTTTGTAACTAAATATATATCCATCATTACATAGGGTGTTATTATAGTAAGTTAATATTTTGTAACGTGTCATATATAAAAAACACCATAAAGTAAACGTTAGAGGTAAGATATAATAGATTAATATCAATATTGAAGTGAGTGTTAACGGTATCACATAAGAACTTTCATTTATAACAGCGTAGATCCAAATCCTAGGGTCTATCAAGCGCCGAGAAGGATCAAATCTCTTATTAGGTATCCATTGATTTGATTGAAACCAAAAGATACCTAATAAGAGATCTACCTAATAAGAGATTCAAGGAAATGCAGGTATAGGAAAGTTCGAATGATGAATTCATTGCAGAAGAATCAATAAAGAAATTTAAGAGTTTATTGTTGATTATGGTATTCTAAAATCCTAGGCTCTATCAAGAATCTCTTATTTGGTAGTGAGAAGACTGTGATGCATTGATGGGAATTGTGGGAAGTTGGACTAGGACTTGGTTGGGGAATAGGGTTTGGAATTGTGATCGGATCGTTAGCTCTCAGTAGGCGGCTGGGGAGAAAGTACTTTGAGCTTGCCGATAGATTTATAGCATCCTTTGAATAAAAGAAATAGGTATGCAAAATCTATATATGTATTAGAATAATATTTGCACGTTAAATGCCATATTTCCACATTTGTGTAATGGGCCATATTGATTTCCAAGAAAACATTGTGTAAATAGTATGCCCATAAACTAAATAAATGCGTAAGAAATCATATGGTCCATCCAATTCTGTAATTTCTATATTTCAATTGCTAATGATTACTGAATTTATATATTTCAAACTAAATTAATCATATGGTCCATCCAATTCTGTAATTTGTATATTTCAATTGCTTATGATTACTCAATTTCTATATTTCAATTGCTGATG
>LPNX010013791.1:26481-46527 GCA_001517045.1 Pseudotsuga menziesii
CAGTGACAAGGAACGAATGCTGCTAAAAGTCCGCGAGGTCTGCATGTCTATCCCCCATAATGTCAATCCTTGGTTTGCATTCACTGGATTGCGATGTGGAATCAATTTTCAGCTTGCATTATTTGCCTTGCTCTGCTGTTTGAAGGGTTAGCCATTAATTACGCAAAATGTTCAACTAGGCTGCTGCGATAAGGGTAGTTCTTTTGTTAAAATCATATTGCACTTGCACCTGGCCCCAGATGCTCTTTGCGCATCAACTCGAATTGAACTACCCTCGCTATCCCACTGTCAATTAAAGATTGAATATGCTGATATGCTAATAGCTTTCTATCTCATCAAACTCCTTAACAAAAGGATTTTACCATTTGGGTTTAATGAATATGGGCAGTTACAGTTTTGATATGAACTTGCTCATGAATTTTTCATGGAGGCTATCGTCC
Organism: Pseudotsuga menziesii; assembly: GCA_001517045.1. Taxonomy (NCBI): domain Eukaryota; kingdom Viridiplantae; phylum Streptophyta; class Pinopsida; order Pinales; family Pinaceae; genus Pseudotsuga; species Pseudotsuga menziesii. Next base: position 26,922 of record LPNX010013791.1, read on the forward strand.
TCTTAGTTTTGGAGTAACTGTTTGTGCATATGATTGTATAAAATAATTAGTTGACAAATGGAATATGAAAACCCAAGACCATGTCCTGGACTGGTTGTATTTAAAGTTCCTATCGAAGGGACCTATTTGTTCCATTCGTGTTGATGTTCCAATAACCTATAGATTGGTTATTACAGTTCTCAGAAAATCAATTTCCTTGGTTTGCATTCACTGGATTGCGATGTGGAATCAATTTTTTCAGCTTGCAGTCTCTGCCTTGATTTGTTGTTTGAAGGGTTAGCCATTAATTACGTGATGAAAAAATGTTCAACTAGGCTGCTGCGACAAGGGTAGTTCTTTTGTTAAAATCATACTGCACTTGCACCTGGCCCCAGATGCTCTTTGCACATCAACTCGAATTGAACTGCCCTCGCTATCCCACTGTCAATTAAAGTTTGAATTTAAGCTTCAAACTTTAAATTCTCTGACCCTACATCTCATTTGAATAACATATGACTGGGTTAACAGCAAATTTATTATTGTCTATTAGCAAATTTAAAATTCTTACCTGGGTTTATTGTTGTTGTCGCAGTGGTTGTTGCTGTTGCTGGATCAAGGTAGCTAGCTATGATGTAGTTTGTGATACTTCTTGCTATTTATATAGTTGTTGTTTTTTTCCTTCTAATTTTCTATTTTTTTATAGCCGACATAACATTATGTAACGTTACGTAACGTTACAACGTTACGTAACGTTACAAGATCTACCCCATACTGGGCTGTAGAGCGCCTCTCGGCGCAATCAAATTTATAAAAAATATTTTATAAATCACGTGACATTAAAACTTCTAAACATCTACAAATTTAGTAGTGTTTTTGTGTCTTTTGAGAATTCAGTGAAGATTCATGGCCAAAAATTGGTAAAAATCAGTCGGAAACAAAGGTCAAATCATTCTCTGTTTAGACAACTCGCTATTTATATACTTAGATTATTCATAACTTTTCATTGAGATACTATCAGGTTTTGTTGAGAAAGCTACTACAGGATACAAGAGTCACTCTCCTTGCTTGGATCAGATTTCTGGGCTCCTGTTATTTTCTCTAGGGACATAGATGACTATTTCAGACAGCTCTCCTATGAGAGGGATCTTATTGTAGTGGTTCCTAGGTGCTTTGGGTACCTCTGTAAATTCTGTGAGTATCTATTTTGTATCTTTTTGTGACATATGTAGGATTGGATAGGATTTATTACCTGATAATTTGTACTGTCCCTGGTGGCATAATTGAAATGTCTGAAGATGTAAAAGGTTCCTTTGATTCATTGAATACCAAGGAATGGTTTTTTTGACTGAAAAAAAAAGATTATTCATAACACATATAAAGTAATATAACTTTAACATTGAATATAAAAAAATATAAGCCCAGGGAATGCTTTTGATTTGAATATAAAAAATATAAGACCAGGGGACGCTTTTATTTTAGTGTAAGGATCTTATATGACAAAAGGCCCAATTTTGGGAATGGAGATGAGATTGAAATAATAGTATTGAGTTTTTTTTTTTTAACTCAAACAAATATTTTTTATTTTTATTTTTATGAAAGGTTACAGGTCTGATATGGAAATTGCCAATCAACCAATTACACAATGATAAAAAGAATGACTTCAAAAAAATCAGAGATTACAAAACCTCTTACAGATTGAGATAATATCTACCAGAAAGACTAATTACAAATTATTTAATTATAATTAAGGAATAGAATGATAGTAGCTAGATTTTCCATTGATGCTAAGATGGCCTTGAGCCAGCTGGAAAGATTTATTTGCCAAATTGTCTTCCGAATTATTTAACTCCCGAAGGATGTGGAAATATTGAACCCTTTCAAAATCTTTAAAAGGATTCCGAACTCTTTGCAAATTATTGTTTAGATCTGAATTATAGAAGTGATTTGCTGAATTTAATGTTTTGATCAACAGCTCTAAATCGCCGAAGATTTGAATTGACTTGAAGCCAAGCTCCTTAGCGATATGACACGCCTTGAGGAGGCCATATCTTTCAGATTGGTTGTTTGACGTGAAACCAAGGCCCCAACTAAAATGGGGTTTTATCAACTTGTCTTAAGAGTACACCAGCCCCCCAGCTCCTGAGACCCCATGATTTCCGTTTGATGCACCATAAAAAAAATTGATGCTGAAGAAGAACTGATCCACCAAGAGTTAAAGTAAACACCAATGTCAGGAATATGCCAGGAGGGAGAGCTAGTTGGTTTGATGCAGATATTATTTAACAATCTCAATGGAATAGAGCCAAGCCAATTTGAAATCTTTGATGTGAGCGTGGAAGGGGACGTCCAATTTTCAGCCGATTCAACAATATGCCTCTTGATTTTTCAGGCAACGATCTGTGGAGTCACTGATAGATTGTTAAATATCAAATTATTTCTGGCAATCCATAGATTCCACCAGATGAATTTCAGACTTAGTTGCCAGAGTTTGAACCAATCTTTATTATCACCACGTGGGGCTAGGCTCCGATCAATCCAGTGCTGATAGAGAGGAACAACAATAGTTTGGACAAGGATAGGGCAATTAAGACCATGGGACAAGCTCCCATATTGAATTTAAGAAATTGCAATCGATGAAGAGGTGATCAACATTTACAAGAGCTAAGGTCCAAAAACAACACCTGAAAGGTCCATGGAAGCCAAGTTTTACCAAGTTTTTTCCTGTCAGCACCTTGTTGTGCAGGATCAACCAAGAAAAAAAATTCACTTTGGGGAGGCAGAAAAGAGACCATATCGATTTCCAAATCGTAGGAGAGAGACAAGAATCATGCGAGGTCTGTTGTAATTCCAAATAACCTTTAGCAGTTGAATAGGTTCCTGAAATACCCCAACCCCATTTGTCTTTATAATATCTATGGATTGGAGCTAGACCTGTTAGTGCATAAAGCAAAAGATTTTTTTGGGAGATGAGATGGTCAGGAATCTCACGAAAAGACCAATCTGCCCAGTTTCCATCGATATCCCAAGAGAAAACATTAGCCAACCAGAGAAGACCTTTATTCGTAAGCCATACCTTAATCTCTTCTAACATAATTATAGAGGAAAGGGGAGTATTACCTGAAATTTAATCCTCCCACAAACGAATCTTCTTCCCATTATCTGGAATTATATAAAGTTGCTAATTGAATTTATCAATTCCTTTTCCACATAGATTCTAGATAACTGTGCCTGTAGAAGAAGAGGAAGTTGTTAAATTTCTCATAGAGCCGCCCTTTAGATATTTCATCCTAAAGTTATTGCTGACAGGGTGATTTTTATCCGCATATAGCTGCCAAAGAAGTTTGCCTCCCAACGCCAGATTAGCGAGACCAAGGTGACGGATTTGTAATCCACCCTCAGAAATAGGTCTTTTAAGACTGTCCCAGCTTACTAGATGCATCTTAGTCTGATTTCCTTTTCCACTATTCCATAGAAAATCTCACAGAATATTGGAAATTTGAGACGAAATAGACTTTGGGGAAAGAAGCAAGGAAGATTGAAAAATGGGTAGGGATGAAATAACTGCCTTTATCAAAATCAGTTTCTCGGCCTTGGTTAGCCACTGACCACTCCAAGAAGCTATTTTGGATTTAATCTTAGCTAATACATCGAGCCAAAGAGAAGGAAGGATAGAACCAAGAGTTAAAGGCAACCCCAAATATTTTATCTTCTCCCACTTATCAAAACCAGGGAAACCCAAGGAATTTGCAATTCGAATAATTGAAGCATGATCTACATTCCAACCATAAACAACACTTTTTTTGTTATTGATCAGTGCTCCTGAAATTAGGTAGTAATTTTGAAGTATATCTTTAAAGGCCCGGGCTATCCTTAATGAGGCCCCTCCAAGAAGAAGAGAATCATCAGCAAAGAGGGCATGGTTTATTGGGTCCACCCCCCTTGCAATCTTTATGCCATGAATGTAACATGCTTCCTTTGCAATAGCTAGTTTTCTTCTGAGAGTTTCAACCATCAAGATGTTTTAAAAAGGTGATAGCAAACACCCTTGGCGAAGACCTCTTGAAGCTCGGAAAATTTATGTTGGTCTACTATTGACTAGAGGTGCAAACCAGGGCCTATCTGTACATGCTTTTATCAAATTATCAAACTCTAAGCTGAATCCAAAAGTGAGAAGGACTCAATAGAGAAAGGGGATCTTTACTCTGTCAAAGGATTTCTTCATATCAAGTTTGATAAGAATTCCTTTCTCCTTTCTTTGGAAACTTGAATGAAGGGCTCCTTGAACCTGAATTACATTATCTACTAAGTGCCTGCCTTTTACAAAACCCCCCTGGAGAGGAGAGATCAATTTACCTAACAAAATATTGAATCGATTAGATAGAAGTTTGGATAAAAGCTTGTAAGATGCATTACACAATGAAATAGGTCTAAACCTGTCAAAAGAAGAAGGATTAGCTTCCTTATGGATTAAAGCAAGGAAGGTGGAGTTAGTACACCCTCCAACTTTAGCTTTTTTATGGAAGGCTGACACCATGCGGATCAAGTCTAATTTGATTATATTCCAATAGGCTCTATAGAAATGAAAAGAAAATCCTTCTGGCCCAGGAGCTTTATCCGGCTCCATTGCCCATATGACATCCAAAAATTCATGTTTAGAGAATGGTTTAAATAGATTTTTGTTATCCTATCTGCTGACCAGAGAAGGAATATTGTCCAATAAAGCTGCAGACACTTCCTCATCAGACAGTCTGTCCTCTTGAAACAAGAGCTGAAAATGTCCTCTTGTAGCTTGCTTTAGTTGAACGTGGCCTTTCACAATTCCCCCCTCCCCTATGGAAATTTCAGAGATATGATTTCTTGACAATTTGGCTCTACATTGGCGATGGAAGAAGGCTGTATTTTTGTCTCCCTCCTGCAACCATAGACTTCGAGATTTCAGCCTTAGCAATTCCTCTCCTTGCCTGAAAGATTGTAAAGTATTGAGTTGAGCAGAATGCTCAAGAGCAAGCTGAGTTTTGGTGATACCACGTTCTTTCATTTAAAATTGGAACTCTGCTAACTCAATAACTTTCTCCTGTCTGCTGCTAGTTTGAGTGTTTTGGGGCTTTTTTATCCAATTTTTTAGAGCGTACTTGTTTTATTTTGAGTTTATGCTCCCATACGAAACTGGGAGACCCAACAACATACTGCGTCCATGCTTGAAACACAGTGTCCAATAAACCATCTCTTTCAATCCATAAAGGACTAAAACTAAATGGAATTGGGCCGAGGTCGTCCTCCTTTTCAAGCATCAGAGTAATGGGATGGTGATCAGATGTGAGTTTGGGAAAGATTTTAGAAGAAATTACAAAGTTCTCATCCATTAATGAGATGTTAACCAAAATTATGTCAATACGTGTAGCAATGTTGGCTGCCCCAACTTTATTATTTGACCAGGTACATCGTCCTTTCTTGGGTTTAAAATCAATCAGATCCTAGGCTTGAATCAATGCCTCAACCGAGTCTTGAAAATAATCCTTTCCAATGGTTCGACCTTTTTTCTCATTTGGGGATAATGTTATGTTGAGATCCCCTCCTATTATAGAGTTTGTAGGAGAATTGGCATCTAAGAAAACTCATAATGATTTCTAACATTCTTTTGTTTTAATAAAATTAACGGGGACATAGTGAGGTTGAACAGAGCCAAAGAGTTTTTACTTGAGATGTGAAATAGTTCTGTAAATATCCAATGTTGGGTGTCAAACCATCTTTTAAGTTGAAAATTATCTTCACACCATAGAGTAGCGAGACCCTCGGAGGTGCCTTCAACATAGACAGCCTTGCGAGCATTCAATTTCCATTTTGATTTACTTAAGAGAAGAAGCAAATATTCATCAATCTTAGTTTCTTGAAGCAAGATAATATCAAAACTATCCATTCTCATTAAATATTTGACTACTTCAGCTTTGATTGGGTTCCCCAATCCCCTGCAATTCCAAGACACTATATGTATTACTTACTCGGAAGAGAGGGAGTTATTACTCCCTTTAGAGGTCTAGTCCTCTTTCCCCTGCCAAGTGACATTTCGATAGTGGAATGGCTTCCCAGAATCTTCAGTCTCTCCGCATTTTCTTCTCTAGCCTCCTTTCGAGACTTCCTGCCTGCCTTTTTGGAGAATTGCTGAATAGAATCTTCGTCGGAAGAGCCTGAACTATCAACCGGTTTTTTCTTAGTAATTTCTGCATATGAAGGAGGAGATTTGTCTCCATTTGGAGAAGGAAGATTTTGTTTCAAGAATTCACCAACTCTGGGTTTAGAGAAGAGAAACTTATGCAGCTGACACCGTTAGATCCAAATCCGAAACAAACTCCTGAAAGAAGGAACTCTGGCTACAACACATGACCTGCAAAAGCAAGATATCAACAAATCAGAAATTCTAGAGCTTAGCCATGATTTGGTGAGCTTCAGATCCTCGCACTCTAGCAACCAAAAACCACCAACAGCCTCCAACGTGGGACGATCCAGGCAATCCGGCTCTGAAACAAGCTTACAACGTAAAAAGATTGAAGACACTTATTAGACGATTTTCAGTCCATATGCATAAGGTAATAGTATTGAGTTTTTAAGTAATTATAAAATAAAGAATTATTATTATTGAAATTCACAATTAGAGTTAGTTAAAATTTTACGAAGATACTATTTTTTTTAGTTGAAGTTTGTGGTGGATTCACTAATACATGTATTTGAATATGTACAGAATGTGAGGTTGTTCATTAAATGTATCCATCATAAGGAGGGTAAAAGAACCTTACTGCATGGTGTTAATATTGTCCCATGGAGTTTAAGAGTAGACTTGGATCTTTAAACATAGTAAACAAATATCATGGATAGCCCATTCTTCAATGATTATAGCGTGGAAACTAAACATTATCAATTTCATTTTCTTTGTTCACCTTCTTCTTCTCTTGTTTTCACATCTCAACTTCATCTATTGACTCATAAATTTCTTCACGATGTTACTCAACATAATAGTTGAATTTAAAATTAGGATGGAGACGATTGGCTTGAACTTGGGTGATTTAAGTGTAACAACTGTCCATTGTATATAGACCACCTTAGTTCTCCTAGTTATGCACATCAACCCCTACATCCCCACACCAAGGCTTGCAGTGCCCATCGAGGGATCCAAGAGACAATACCCTAAGCAATCTCCCATTCAACTTTGACTAGCGAAATCGAAGGGTAGTGCATTTGAAGCTTTATAGAATTTGGTATAAACAACACCACAAATGCATAGTTCTTGAACTTGTTTCCCAAGTTCAATCCCAATGTGTGCTCACTATTGCATTATGTACACATGTCCATAACTAAATATGGAAATCATTACCCATATCGTTACAATATGCCAATTGTCTCTATAATTAAGCCTTGGTACAATACCAACATGGATGTCAACCACTACATAGAAGGTTATGTAAGAGGAATCATCTCTATAATGAAGTCTTGGCTCTTTTTTATAACTATTTATGTGTATTTTATTAATTCTTTTAGATCTTTAGTCACCTAAAAACCATGATTTTGCATCACACTGCTCCTCATAAGGTTGACATACATGGTTTCTTAATATATCAATTTTGGTTGATTTTATTAACAAGCCTTTGACCATTTTGATATAATAAAAAAAATACAACAGTGAATAAAAATATACCACCAAACACTATATATTCACAAACACAAAAAAAAATTCCTTTACCTAAACAAAAAAGTTGTACACTCATCGTTATGATTATCATGCCCTTGTCTTTGTGTGAGGGTTTGTCCTATGTTCTTCTCGAAAAAGCTTGTTTCTCATGTCATTATGGTTGTCCACCAATATCTTTTAAATATTTTAAACTCAACTTTATGTGACATGCATGGTTGTTCCCAACGAATGGAAGCTCACACAATAGATTGATAGCTACTTTTGATGGTAGCATGCCACAACCTTTGTGGTGTCATGTAAAAGGATGAGTATGATGCATGAATTTTAAGCCCATACTTTATGGAGGTCAATTGTGTGCATGCAAATACAAAATACCCAAATTTTTGGAATGGATGCAACATGCCCCACATGGATGCAACAGGCCCAAGTTTATGTGACATGCATGGTTGTTCCCAACAAATGGAAGCTCACACAATAAATTGATGGCTACTTTTTGATGTGACATGCATGAATTTTAAGCCAAATACCCAAACTTGGGAATGAATACACCTATGTTTGTTTTGAAGGGAAAAAGGCAACGAAAGATGTTGAAACCTATATTTGTTTTGAAGGAAAAAGGAATGAAATATGTTAAAAACAAGAGTGGCATCTATGTTTGTTTTGAAGGGAAAAAGGGAATAAAAGATGTTGAAAACAAAATATGAAATGTTGGTTTGGTATATAAGATTGAAAGGTTTGTATGTGAACGCTTAGGAATGTTTGTAGTGGTTGTTAGTGTGGAAAATATCTTTCTTGGGATAATTGAAAAATGGATAGAGCATCATATAAAAATGTGGTTTTTGAATGTTTTTGAGAGGATAAGATTGAATTTTTGTTTTCAATAGCTTCAGGTTCAATGCCATAGGTGTGGTCATGGCCTTGTAGTGTATCATCCTAAACCTCTTTAGGATATCCTCTGCATACTTCCCTTATCCCAAGGAGATTCCATTTGCATTCTACCACCACTCCATGCCTAGAAAGTAGTGCATCATATCCAAGTCCTTCATCTCAAACTCGACAGCAAGTCTCCTTCTTGTAACTTTAATGAGTTCCTCTTTTCTCTCAAGAACAAGTCATTGACATGTAACAAGAGCATCACTGGTCTCCTGCCTTCAACCTTGAAGCAAAGGTTGGAATGTGCTTTAATTTCAGTAAAGCCTAGAGTCATCAATAAGCTATCCATCCTGTCGTACCATGTTGAACCTTGGGATCTTCTGCAGTCACTCCCTATGAAGCGAAGCATCATTCTCCCTCTGCCTTTCGTACTCTATGCATTGAAACATTCTATACCAAAGTGACAAGTAGCTTCCTCTACTACTATTATTCTATGTATCCATGTAGGGTCACTGTATACCAAGATCCTCCATCTTGAACCTTTTCAAAAGTTCTTCTTCCACCCATCTGTGAGCTTGTCATCCTCTATACGCTTTCATCTTCAACCTTGTAGCAAAGGTTAAGATCTTCATCACTCTAGGTGATCTTCAAGCTCCTCATGTATGTGTTATCCCATGGGTGTCTTCTGAGCTTGTACAAGGACTTCTTTAATTTGCACACATGATTCTTCCTATCATGTGTCTTGACTTCCAATGGCTGCAAATGTCTCTTCATAGTTTATGCCTTCTTTCCGTGAGACGACTCATGCTACGAATATTGCCTTGTATCCCACGATGTTTCCATCTACCGCATGCTAGATCTTACAGATCCATATGGAATATACTACAGACTTCCCTTCAGGTCTTAACACTTTATCCTAGACATCATTCTTCTTGAACTGGTACTCTCCTTCCCTTTCTTCTTGGCTACTTCTTCATTGCTAGAAGGCTCTGCATCAATGATGTCACTCAACAGTGTCACATAACTGCACTGTGTCTAAGGCCTCTTGAATTGTTTGAAAGTATCATCATATTCTTCTTTATCTTGGATTATTTCTTGAACTGTCTTCACTTCTTCTTCGAAATAAGTCTCATCCTTCTTTTCTTGTTGGTGATTGTACGTGATCTTTCCTACAAGTCAAATGCATTTGTATGATTAGAAATTTTTCATAAGGAATATTCATAATGGAAAATTCTTATGCATAAATATATGATCATGAAAACTATTTTATCCAATACAACATTCATCCATATCTCACGGAAACTTTTTAGATGCCTTCCATCTCTACCAGGACAACATTGAGATTGTGCACTAATCCAATATGTCAACAAAGAGGTTTCATTCTAGATAAGTAGCAATGGAGAGTTGTATAGAACCATGAGCTACTTACCCATCACATGCGTATTAGCAGTATACCGTCATTAATGCAAACATTCTATCATGTATAATACATCAACTGTATATAAACAAATGCATAACAAAACCATATCATGAAATGACAATTGAATACTTATCTTTATTTGTTTTGTGGGTAGACTCCTTCTTGAGCCTTCAGCTTCATCATCTTCTTCATTCATCATTTCTTATCCAAATGCTAAGATGGATAAGAGGTTCTTCAAGAGTTGAGTCCTTTGTATTCCTCATTGCTTGAGGGATCTTCTTTGGATGGTGAGAGCTTGATCTTCAGTTGCTCCCATATTCTCTTCTCTTATTATGAGTCGAGCTTCTTCTTCTTCCCAGAGTCTACTGAAAGTAATCACTTCCTTTTGGCACACATTCCTTGAATGAATGTATCCCATGATCCTAGGATGCCATTCAAGGTAGTTATCACAACTTCTGCATTCTCCACTTCTTCTTCTACTGCTACAAGTTGTTATTTTGAAGAATGTAGTGGAACTTTACATTCTTCAACTAGTTTCTTAAAGTCATATTCTGATTTATGTTCGTCCCTTCAAATAGCCTGGTTAAGGAACCAAACCTCTCTTTAGGTGTCTTTAGGGAAGACACTTGTGGTATAAGGTGATCCTTGATTGAATCAGCAATGATCTTCTTGGCCTTGACCAAGTTCTTCTTGTGTAAGGATTTAGCCTCATCTCCCTCTGGAACTGGAACCTATCTACTTATGTAGGTGTCCAATTCATTTCCTTCAAGAACTAGTGAGATCCTATACTTCCATGCTTGGAAGTTGTCAGCCTCACCAAGCTTGTGATCAAGCTGGTGTGATAAGTCATTTTGAAATGAGAACCTCAAATGTAAATAGCAAAATATTTGATCTTACCGATTTGAGGTGTCCGTCCTGGTTCCGGAGCTGGCTGATCTAGGGTTTGTCAGAGAAACCCTAATTTTCAAAACTTGGAATATTTTAGATCTGATTGGATAGAAAGATATACCTCTTCAAGGAGAGCTGTCCAATGTAGTCCTTTTCTGAAAACGATGGAGAGAAACTACTGGAACAGGAAGCCCTAGTTTACCAATTTCTTCTCTAGACATTCTTGATACTATTTCTATGGTATCTTCAAAATTACTACTCCTATTTGTTTGAAATTTCTTACTAAGGTAGCCTCGTCTGTCCTCGTTCTAATACCATAGGTTTGACCAGAATTGGTTTCCCCAATCGGGACTTATGATCATTTTTCCAAGGTGACTTGTTTAGGGATGAATTGTGGGAGATGATGGAACCCTAACTTGGAGGAATCATATCTCCTATAATATAGTGAATCTGAGGCTGAAACTTGGATACAATTTACATCAGGAATTTATCTTTGACCTTTGAAAGTTTCGGCACTTGATCCTTCTCCAATATAGAGATATAGCGAATATACCAAAACTATCAGTTTTAGTATTTTAGGGTTTTTCAGGCCCGAGGTCAAACTAGGGTTTGACTTTCCTGAAGTTTCACCCAACCAAAAATATAGACCCAGGTCTCTAAAATTTGATTTTTATGAGGAGAGAAATCCTATGCTGGGCTCACTCAAAAATTTCTCTTCTGTAAAAATCCCTAATTTCCCGCACCAAAAATTGAAAATGCCCGAAATCAAATTCTGCTTCGACAGAAAGATGCGCCCTTCAATGGAGAGTTAGCCTAGCCTTCTTGTGGAGAGGGATTGTGGAGAGAGACCCAAAAAATAAGAATCCCTATCTTCTGCAGCTACACAATGTCTTCTTCATAGGTTAGCTCTGATACCATGTTAGATTTTTATCATTTAAGCAATATGATCTTAGGATCTTATCTAAGAGAATAACATGCACAACAATAATCACAAGAGACAAGAGACACAAATAATTTTCCTCGGGGAAACCATAAAGGAGAAAACCTCACAACTTCCTCAGAGATAGAATGAGCACCAATGGTAGTAGTAAAACCCAAATACATAAAATATGATCTCCAACAACTGTTCTCTCTCTCTCACTTGAGAGAGCTTCTCCTCTCTCACTCATGCGTCCCCGTGAGTGAGTGTATGTATGATAAATAGAGAGGCTCAATCTCTATTTATATTCTTTCATTCACTTAATGTCCACTCCAACAAGTCACCCTCACTTAACAATTACTTACTAGGGCCAACATCTCTAGGAGAGTCTAATAACCCTAGTGCCCCACAACTGTGGGGACTTTTCCCTCTGATCAACAAGGAGGGTTAACCTTAACTCAATTGTTGGGACTATTTCCATGAATTACAATGGAGGGTTAACCTCAATGACTTTACATGACTTGTTTACATTATTGAATCTCCCGATCGGAACATCGGGGCATGACATGACTCAATTACATTACAGATACTTCCCAGAATAAATATCAGGGTACAATACATAAGATATACAAGTGAATACATTCCGAATTTACAAATACATCAACACTCCCTGTTAACTAGGAAGGTATTTTCTCGACACAATTTATCAGCACAAGTCTTCTTCTCTGTATCATCTGGATCATCATCAAGTCATCTTCATCAAGTTTGGATCATCACTTGATGTGGAGCATCACTAGATCATCATCAAGTCTGGATCATCACTTGATTTTGAGTATCACTCGATCATCATCATCATCACTGCTTCCGTTATCTCAATCAAATGGTGCTATCTCTTCATTCTTCTCATCATAGGAAGTTCTATAGAGAGATCCCTTTTTCATGTTGGTTGTAGGCCTAGCCTCTAGGTAGGTATTCATATCCTTCAACACTTATATCTGACTATGAGAGGAACACATTCAACAACCATGTCAGAATGGCCCGCCCAACACTTACATCTTTCATTCTCAAAGAATGGCTCTCAGCCCTAGGCTGAGTGTTAGTCCCAGACTGAAACAAATTCCTGGTAACTGACCAGGTGCCTCCATTCTCCTAGAGAATGGCCTCTCAGCACTAAGCTAAGCTTCAGTCCCAGACTGAATCAATTTCTTGGTAACTAACCAAGTGCCTCCATTCTCCCAGAGAATGGCTTCTTAGCGCTAAGTTGAGCTTCAGTCCTGGATTAAATCAAATTTCCTAGTAACTGACCAGGTGCCTCCATTCTCCCAGAGAATGGATTCTTAGCACTAAGCTGAGCTTCACTGCCAAAATGAATCAATTTCCCAGTATCTGACCAGGTTCCTCCATTCTCCTAGAGAATGGATTCTCAGCAGTAAGCTAAGCTTCAATATCAGACTAAATCAATTTCCTGGTAACTGACCAGGTGCCTCCATTCTCCTAGAGAATGGACTTCAACACTTATATTTACCAGCATGATAGGACAAACAATCTATCATCCAAGGAAAGGGCTTTGCACTTACATATGACCATGGGAGGCCTAGCCTGCCACCATGTCAGAAAGGCTCACGGAATCATCACTTCCCTTTGGAGGGAACCTCAATCTGGAGAACACCAAGCTTCTCCCCGAAGTTCTCAAACTTCACTCTGGCCATTTCTAGCATAGAATCACATTAAGTCTGATTACATCCAAGGATAACCTCCAAGATTTGCTAGGACCTATTACATCCGAGGAAAACCTACTGGACTGTTTACGTCTGACCAACCTACGAGCTTCACCATGATTTATGCTCAGACAACCTGTGTCACCAGCTATGCTATAACTCCCTCTTTCGAGAGATCTCGATCTAGATCACAAACTGGAGCTTCATTGCTTCTCTCTGCATCATATAAAAATGCAAGTCAGATCAATCAAATCAAATAGTAGTTTTCAAAAGAAACATACTACCTCCCAAATAGCAACTGGAAACATATGTTTCCTTGCCTGTACTCAGTGCCATGCGGGACTACTTCCTGCTACACCAAGAAGTGCTCTTCCTATCAATGACACTGTCTGCCCAATCCGAATCCACATAACCCTCCAGGTTAATGTTCTGATTCACCTAATACTTGATTCCATAATCAACTGTACCCTTCAGGTACCTCAATGCATGCTTTGAAATCATTAGGTGAACATGTCTCAATGTGTTCACAACAAAGCGGATATCTGGTCTCGTATTCATCAAGTACATCAAGGAAAAATTCTTCTGATGATACATCATGGCATCATCTGACTATGATGAAGCAACACTCAATAGCTTCAGGTTTGATGCCATAGGTGTGGTCATGGACTTGAAGTCCATCATCCTTAACCTCTTCAGGATATCCATTGCATACTTCCCTTGTCCCAAGGAGATTCTATTTGCATTCTGCCACACCTCCATGCCTAGAAAGTAGTGCATCATATCCAAGTCCTTCATCTCAAACTCGGCAGCAAGTCTCCTTCTTGCAACTTTAATGAGTTCCTCTTTTCTATCAGGAACAATTCATCAACATGTAACAAGAGCATCAATGGTCTTCCACCTTCAACCTTGAAGCAAAGGTGGGAATGTGATTTACTTTCAGTAAATCCTAGAGTCATTAGTAAGCTATCCATCCTATCATACCATGTCGAACCTTGGAATCTTCTACAGTTACTCCCTATTCTCCCTCTTCCTTTCATACTTTATGCACTGAAACATTCTGTATCGGAGTGACAAGTAGCTTCCTTTGCTACTATTATTCTATGTATCCATCTAGGGTCACCGGATACCAAGATCCTCCATCTTGAACCTTTTCAAAAGTTCTTCTCACACCCATCTATGAGCTTGTCATCCTTTATATGCTTTCATCTTCAACCTTGTAGCAAAGGTTAATATCTTCATCACTCTAGGTGATCTTCAAGCTCCTCATGTATGTGTTATCCCATGGGTGTCTTCTGAGCTCGTACAAGGCCTTCTTTAATTTGCACATATGAGTCTGCCTGTCATGTGTCTTAACTTCCAATGGCTGCAAATGTCTCTTCATAGTTTATGCCTTCTTTCTGTGAGAAGCCTTGTGCTACGAATATTTCCTTGTATCCCATGATGTTTCCATCTATTGCATGCTGGATCTTGTAGATCCATATGGAAGATATTACGGACTTCCCTTCAGTTCTTGATACTGCATCCTAGACATCATTCTTCTTGAACTGGTACTCTCCTTCCCTTTCTTCTTGGCTACTTCTTTATAGCTGGAAGGCTCTGCATCAATGATGTCACTCAACAGTGTCACATAACTGCACTGTGTCTGAGGCCTCTTGAATTCTTTGAAAGTATCATCATATTCTTCTTTATCTTGGATTATTTCTTGAAATGTCGTCACTTGTTCTTTGGAACAAGTCTCATCCTTCTTTTCTTGTAGGTGATTGTATGCGATCTTTCCTACAAGTCAAATCCATTTGTATGGTTAGAAACATTTCATAAGGCATATTCATAATGGAAAATTCTTATGCATAAATATATGATCATGCAACTATTTTAGCCAATACAAAATTCATCCATATCTCACGAAAAATTTCTAGATGCCTTCCATCTCTAGTAGGACAACATTGAGATTGTGCACTAATCCAATATGTCAGCAAAGAGGTTTCATTCTAGATAAGTAGCAATGGAGATTTGTATATCACCATGAGCTACTTACCCATCACATGCGTATTAGTAGTATACTGTCATTAATGCAAACATTCTATCGTGCATAATACATCAACTGAATATAAACAAATGCATAAAAAACAATATCATGAAATGACAATTGAATACTTATCTTTATTTGTTTCATGGGTAGACTTCTTCTTGAGCCTTCAGCTTCATCATCTTCTTCATTCATCTTTTCTTATCCAAATGCTAAGATGGATAAGAGGTTCTTCAAGAGTTTAGTCCTTCATATTCCTCATCGCTTAAGGGATATTCTTTAAATGGTGAGATCTTGATCTTCAATTGCTCCCATCTTCTCTTCTCTTTTTATGAGTCGAGCTTCTTCTTCTTCCCAGAGTCTGCTGAAAGTAATCACTTCCTTCTAGCACACATGCCATGAATGAATGAATCCCATGATCCTGGGAGGCCATTCAAGGTAGTTATCATAACTTCTCCATTCTCCACTTATTCTTCTACTGCTACAAGTTGTTCTTTTATTTGAGAGACCCTGGTAAAGTATGACTGTATGGTCTCTGCATTCTGGATCTTCACATTCTTCAACTGGTTTCTTAAAGTCATCTTCTGATTTATGTTCTTCCCTTCAAATAGCTTGGTCAAGGAACCAAAAATCTCTTTAGGTGTCTTTAGGGAAGATACTTGTGGTATAAGGTGATCCTTGATTGAATCAACAATGATCTTCTTCACCTTGACCAAGTTCTTCTTGTGTAAGGATTTAGCCTCATCTCCCTCTAGAACTGGAACCTCTCTACTTATGTAGGTGTCCGATTCATTTTCTTCAAGAACTAGTGGGATACTATACTTCCATGCTTGGAATTTGTCAGCCTCACCAATATTGTGATCAAGTTGGTGTGATAGGTCATTTTGAAATGAGAACCTCAAATGTAAGTAGCAAAAGATTTGATCTTACCAACTTGAGGTGTCCGTCCTGGTTCCGGAGTTGGCTGATATAGGATTTGTCAGAGAAACCCTAATTTTCAAAACTTGGGATCTTTCATATCTGATTAGATAGAAAGATATACCTCTTCAAGGCGAGCTGTACAATGTACTCTTTTTCTGAAAACAGTGGAGGGAAGCTCCCAGAATTGGAAGCCCTAGTTTAGCAATTTCTTCTCTAGAAATTCTTGATACTGTTTCTGCGGTATCTCCAAAATTACTACTCCTCTGTGTCTAAAATTTAGTACTGAGGTAATATTGTCTGTCCTCTTTCCAACACCATAGGTTTGACCAGAATTGGTTTCCCGAATTGGGACTCATGATCGTTTTCCCAAGGTGACTTGTTTCAGAACTTTCCAGCATAGCAAAGTTGTACAGACTGCCACATGTCACTGTTTCATCATTAGGGTATGAAACTTTTACCACAGAAATTAGAGTCCGTGCCTTATCTGGAACAACTTACTAAATTTCATTTGGACCTTCGTAGCCAGAGATATATCAATTCTCCCCAGGTGTCCTTTTTAGGGATGAATCCTGGGAGAGGCTGGAACCCTAACTTAGAGGAATTATATCTCCTAGAATATAGAGAATCTGAGGCTGAAACTTGGATATAGTGTACATCAGGAATTTAGCTTCTACCTGTGAATGTTTTGGCACCTGAGCCTTCTCCAATCTAGAGATATAGAGAATATACCAAAACTATCAGTTTCAATATTTTCGGGTTTTTCATGTCTGGGGTCAAACTAGGGTTTGACTTTCCCAAAGTTTCACCCAACCAAAAATCTTGACCCAGGCCTCTAAAATTCTTATTTTGATGAGGAGAGAAATCCTATGCCGGTCTCACTCAAAAATTCCTCTTCTGAAAAAAAGCCCTAATTTCCCACAACAAAAACTGAAAATGCGCAGAATCAAATTCTGCTCCAACAAAAAGATGCGCCCTTCAATGGAGAGTTAGCCTAGCCTTCTTTGCTGATGGATTATGGAGAGAGACCAAAATGTAAGAAGCCCTAATAGGTATTTCTAGGTATTTCTTGTTTTTGGGGTAGCAGGGTCCATCAAAAGTATGTCGAGTGGGTACTCATTGGATGCGGAATTTAATTCTGCATCCAACGAGCTCTCTCGATCGAAATTTGAGTAAAAACACGGGGAGATATGTCGAAAATACAAACAAAAAAAGTAGTTTTTTTATGATACCTATCCCCAAATTTATAGTAAAAAAGTGTTTAAGACCTATACGGTATTTCAAATTTAAAGCAATTTCATTGGCTAACACATGATGACATGGAATGTGAGTTAAAGTCAAAAGGCCCATTTTGAGTTGAAATTTCCTCTAATGTCAAAGGCACCTGATCCTTCTCCAATCTAGAGATATAGCGAATCTACCAAAACTATCAGTTTCAGTATTTTAGGGTTTTTTAGGCCCAGGGTCAAACTAGGGTTTGACTTTCCCAAAGTTTCACCCAACCAAAAACCTCCACCTAGGTCTCTAAACTTTGATTTTGATGAAGAGATAAATCCTATGCTGGGCTCACTCAAAAATTCCTCTTCTGTTAAAAGCCTAATTTCCCGCACCAAAAACTGAAAATGCTCGGAATCAAATTCTGCTTCGACATAAAGATGCTTGTAGAAGGAGCAAGTCGACATAAGTCGACTTGAACGAAGACCGACTTAGTCGATCAGCCGACTAAGTCGAGAGACCGACTACGTCGATCGGCTGAGTAAACATAGTAGTTAGTCTGTTAACTAATAGTCGTGTCGGTTCGATGAACCGACAGGTAGTTATGATTGTAACTGTTTGTAACCTGTATATTAGGCTGTTGAGCCACTCAAAAACACAGTTCAGTTCTTGGTTTTTGTATGGTCTATTGGGAATAATATACTCTGTTCTTCTTATCAGTTCTTGTCTCTTGTATCTGTGAATATTCATTGTATTTTAGTATGTATTATTGGTAACTTTATGTGATCTTAGAGATTACAACATTGGTTCCGTTGCCGGGACTACATAACTGGAATATAGGCTCACATATGATACCAGAGCAGGAGATCAAGGACTGGTGGGAACGAAAACTTGCTAACTACCTACAAAATTACGCAAGGAGGAACAGATTGACAGTCGCAGAAGCAAAAGCCCGATTTTTCACTGAAACTCACGAAAAATTTGTAGAATCTGTGCCCAACCTACTGAAGCAGCTTTTGGATGAGAAAGCAGGACGACGCTAAAGAAGCACAGTTACTCCAGAAACTGATCCGAGGAGGACGTACGAATCTCTCGGAGTGGTTCGAAAAGATAGCCGACGACTTCTGCGAGGAACAAGCCGTCGAAGACAGGACTTCTGTGGAAACCGTCCGACAGAAATTTTTCGCAGAATTTACTGATCAATTCTTGTGTTCCTTGCCAGCTTTACTGTTCAAGTTTTTAATAGAGAAAGGAGTCGGGCACATTGTTGAACCTCGACCTCTATTACTAGACCCACCCTCAAACACTAATTGGGCGGAGAAGCAAAAGCAGTGGGAAAAATTCATTGCTGAAAGGGAGTGGGAATACTTCCTGAGTAAGTAGTCACTATCCGAGCTTTCTAAAAAGCGTTGGGTAGGCTATGGGGGGGTAGCTGGTCGTGTGTCGGACCTAGAGCATAGTGGATCCTAGTCGACCAGAGTCGTCGTCGCCAGTAATGCAAAATCGACCGAAGAGGAACTGAAGGCATAGTATTGTACTACAGTATGTCAAACATTAAGAGAATCGAAAGGGATGAAAGACAGAAGAAAAGGGAAGCCAGAAGAGAAAGGGCCACAGAGCTGCAGCAAAACCCTAGGGAGACCGACCATGATGAAGTACCGCCAGAGTCGGGTCATGACCGACGCACAGAAGGCAAAGAAGACGAAGCGGCGTCCCCTGGAGATGATGAAATGTGGATAGAGCATCCAGAAGCTCTCCAACTAATTGTTCCCGACGAAGGAGTAACCCTTTCCACAGTAAGTCCGCGTACCAGAATACAAACTATTATTGAAGATGACCTTCGACTACGAGCTGGTGAAATTACGCTCTGGAGCCGACTAGGCGATGAACCATACCCGGGTCGACATCTTGTCATACGTCGATCGATCGAAGGAAATTGGGTGACCTTTCAAACGGCACCTTCCTTTCG